>JAYESA010000003.1:64717628-64787628 GCA_036927795.1 Iris macrosiphon | reverse complement strand
TTGACTTAGGAATAGCTTTTTGACCAAGATGTTGCCTAGTTTAATTTATTTTTATTCTTAAAACTTTATATTAATAAAATATTCTATATATAGGTCTGTGTCACACTAGTTCGAACACAGTTTGACATTCATTGCTCTAGACCACAGGCGAGTATATTCTATGATAGTTTATCATTTATGATATCCTCTATGTCTCTTGTATCTAGTATAGATATCCTTGATTTCTTGACATGATGTTTACACAAATTGGTATAACCGAATCTTGTTATGAGATGTTATTCTTTTGTATGTATGGTACATCTTGTACAAGCCTTGTTTCCTTGTTCTTCTTGTACATATACAGATATTGGTTTATGAGAAGAGTAACTCCCTTCTTGTGGAAACCCGTGTCATGACGTACCATGGTTGGATCCACTATATCAGTCGGGGACGAAGAGTATGTAGTGTAGATATTTGATCATATCCTCCTTGTGCAAGTCTTGTTCCTTGTGATTGTTGATCATACACCAAACGTATGATTAACCAGGCTATTTACTCTTGTGCAAGTTCCCAAGACGATAACATATTAAAGCTGGTACTCACTCACTTAGTCATTAATATTTCTTGTTTATTCCATATTGCTCATTCTTGTATTTATTTCCAGTATTTTCTTTATTGTGTATCTCTTGTATATGTATATGACATCTTGTATATTCATATCTATTTACTGTTACATAGTTTATATCATTGATTAAAACTGTTGTTAGAGATGTACTTTACACCATTCCTGACTGGAAAATATTTTTCAGAGGATCCCGGAGATTGGTGTCCGACATACTATGGACTTCGACCTATAGATGATACAGACCTAGACCCACTAGATCTGGAGTGACTTCCAGGAGATCTAGCCGGAATCACTTGTTAGCATAGTTAGTTCTCTTTAGCATTTTATTAACGGATTTATTTTTGGCTTATATTTGAGATTTTGGTTATTATTTCTATTGTTGTTGTTATATTTGTTTAGATTGTATAGTTATGTTAGACTTTCTTGATATCTTATTGTGCTATATAATTATGATTGAGTATTGTGTTGAATTAAGTTTATTACTCTCTTTTCGGAGTTGAGATATTATTGGAGGATTATACATTATTGTGAGATAATTAAATAGTATAGTTGACCAAGACAGCATTCTACCGTCGATGCTGCGGCGTAGGCTGGACGTACCCACGTACTCGTGTCCCTTTACCGGGTGCGGGTCATGACACCTATGTATATTCTTATTTCTCTCTCCTCACTTGTTGTTATACTTGCTTATTTATATGTATAGATTGATTGTTGTTGGTTTGTAGCTTGTCTTGATATCTCTAGCCAACCTTAAGTTTGAATTTTGATGATAGATTTTTTTAAGGTGGATAGAGATGTCAGCCCCCTTATCTGGCGCACTTTGTCGCATGTTTGTTGCTAGTCCGGCCTTTATTTAGATCAAACTTGTGAGTTATAGAGAAGAGTGGATTTGGTTGGGTTGGCGGCATGTGTGGCTAGGATGGGTTTGAGTAATCCAACGTTCCATATCTCAAACCTAAGCCTATGTATATTTCTATTTCTCTCTCTCTCTCTCTCTCTCTCTCTCTCTCTCTCTCTCTCTTTACTCATAATTTCTTTTTTATTTCTCTTAAGTTTTTTCTCCCTCTGTAGGTAAGTACATCTTACACAAGAGAATAATCATAGATTTATGTATGCTTTTAATTCTTAATAATGTATGTTTATTTTTAGCTCATGTTGTTGGGATCGAGTACCCTTCATATTTAATACTTGTCGTTCTTGATTTCTTGGTTGGAATTGCATGGACAAGAGTTTAGGTCTATGGGTTCACTTTTGTTTTCTTGGGGTTTGATCTCCCAAAAATTTTTCTTTTACAAAACTAATTAGCTCATAGTGTAGAGCACCATATTTTATATAATTTTTCTTTTGGCCGTGCTTGCTTTCGAGTCCAGCTAAGTTCAATGTTGCAACTTGATACAGTACGTATACCAAATGGCTTACTAGAGAAGAAGAACAGTGTTCTGTGAAGAGCATGCAAGAGAAACCCCCTTTGACATAGAAATACAAATATTTTACTTTAGGCACATGTTGAATATGACTCGCATTCCATACTCGTGCGTACTTTAAGAGTACTGCTAATTTCTTGCAAAAGGATGTCAAAAGGATAATTTTTGGGGAAAAATCCTTCTTGGCACACTTTTGGAAGATTTTAGCCTTTGGCGCACTATTGATGTATTATCGAATAAATCAAGCAAAAGTGCGCTAGTCTATTTTTTAATGCACTTTTTGACCTACTTCTTCATTGGCTCACTTTTAACCAATCAGAAGACTAGCGCACAAATGACATATTGTGGATTAACTATCAAAATTGTGTTGCTCTTATACACACAACTCTTGGCGCATTTTCTAGACGCTCAACGGTTGGCAGAATTTTGATGGATTAATAACCCGGCACACTCTTGCTCAGTTCAGCCTTGATAAGCGAGCCTTTGGCACATCTTGATTCCCGAGGCTATCGACTATCTGGCTACCAACTGTTGTGCCACCTGGAAACTTATGTTTTGTCTTATAATTGTTTTGCACTTGTATAGTACGTCGCTTCTGTTACACGTAACTCTTGCTTTGTGCGCCAGTTTGCTTGCATGAGTAGAATGCGCCTATTCTTGTAATTCTTGATTTGTGCGCCATATCTTCCTGCTGCTCTATTATCGATTTTGTGCGCCATGTTATAGAATTTTGTGCCATGACTTCTGTGACCTAGTATTATAGGTTTGTGCGCCATATAGTTGCTTTCTCGCGTATAGTGCACCACTATTCCTGACTAGCCTATATTTAGCACTTACAAAGTGCACTAACCCAGGACTTTTATGATTGATTGTGCATGCATGAGTCCTATTGTGCACTTAAAGCCTATTCTAGATTAGTTGAGCTTGACCATGATTGATGATCTATGATCCCATAATTTGAGTAATTGATGAGGTATTCATGATCGTGACTCGATCATTTGAGATATGAGATTCCTAATTAATTGTGACTTATGACCTGATCAAACATAATTCATGTGACTAACTGATAGGTTTTGTATCCTGACTTGGTTATTGTATTTATACCAATATAATTATCCTGCTCACCTGTTTATAAAGGCTTTATTGTATACTGAGTGTGGGACATTAGCCAATATGTATACTGAACGTGGCATGATGATCTTGCTCGGTGCATAATATTATATTCTTGAATTTTTGGCACGAAAATGATAATGGGTCAGAACCATAGCATGGCTAGGTTATTGTTGATTTGAATGTTGCATCTAAATTTGGGTAAATCCAGACCTGACTCCTTATATTAAATAGATTCGTATCAAATATGCTCGTACTCTGTATGACATCATTAAGGGAAATATTAGTGTGGCCATGACAGAGAATTTTATATTACTGTAGGATTAATTAGGTAACATAAAATCTTATTAGAACATAATGAGGGAACGGCTTTTCGAGATCATGCGTGATGGGCCATCCCGTGATAATTTTTATGGTGTGCAAGGCTAGCCACCACGAATATTGTATATAATCCACATGTAGTGGAGTACAACCTTACGGGGAACTGGTACGACAATTAGCACGGTGTCCCTATGGGAAACTGGTGCGATTATGATTTCCTGCTTATATAACATTGGCTCGGTTAGCCCTGCTCGATATGGAATGATCTGATGATGCTTATTATTATTATATCTGGGATAACCCTGGACTCTATATAACAAGCCGTAATATTTTTTGGCCATTCTAACCTGACTTGATTATGATTGTAATTCTGCTAGTAGCTTAGGGACAAGGACCGTCATAGTATGGTATTCAACTTCTATCCTTGTTTGGTTGAAAAGTTGAGTCATTATGCTATGATGAAATATGGACCGAACTACGACATATAATCCTAGCTTGACCATTATCATGGGACATACCTTATCTTGGGTGGCATGACATTTTATATCCTTGTTTGTTGAAGGAGTGCCATGTTATCCCAAAAATGGGGCACGTGCCAATATTTTTTGGCTCTTGCACTATATGCTTGATCTAGTTTTTGTTTCTTCATTCATGCTTCCTTGTGGTACTTGCTATTTAGGGTTTAACCCCACTGGTTTTCTATGGCCAGGTTTAGAGCCAGCACTAGAGGATCTAGCTTATCCTCCTTACGATGATACGTACAGACGAATGATCGCTGAAGGGCATAAGTGGGTTTCTTGATCACTGCTCATCTTGTACATTCTAATCTTTTGGACGTTTAGCCACCGGCACTTGTTAGATGGCTTATCTGGATATAAGTTCCTTTTTACAAAACTGTAATATAATCAGACAGCATATGATCTCAGTTGTGTAACTATTGACATTCTGCTAGCCAAATATTTTGATGTCTAGATCTCTAAAATATTTTGATTGAGTGTTTGGGATACCTTGCAGCTTTATCTTACATTTTTTATGTTGTTGTTACTTGCTTGAATGATTGAGACATAGTTATTTTTAGACCCTAGGAGACTTGATTGTAGCATACACCCCCTTATCTTTCTACAGTCGTGACTGTCGTACAATGTTCTATACCTTGTACGGGGAGCTGGCCATTTCTGTCTCCTTATTTCGGCACTGGGGCATGATCGTTATATTTTATGTGTATATTTACTATTGGTTGGATATTATGGGATTTGGCATATAGGTTGGTTGTGTATCATGGGTATCCTAATTATACACTTAAAGTGTTTGAGTAAATAATTATTAGAGTATGTATTGTGTACACTCAACATTATTGGTAATATATATGTATATATAATAATGTATATATATTATTTAGTGTGTGTGTGTGTGTGTGTGTGTGTGTGTGTGTGTGTGTGTGTGTGTGTATGTGTGTGTGTGTTTATGTGTGTGTGTGTATTTGTACATATACAAGGGTGTGTGGAGTGTGCTAGAGGGGTATCGGGTTTTGTGTTCCCTGTGTACACAATCGAGCAGTGCACATGGTGTGCTGTGTGGGGATTTGCACATATAAAAGTCTGTTGTAGGTATCTAAGGATGAAGGGGGTACTGATACACTAGAGTACCAGTAGCTAGAGGGAGGAAAAGGATTTGGGATATGAAGTTGGTTTAATTCAGTTGCAAGTGTATATTTTAGGTGTCAGGTATTGTGTCTAGGGTGTGGATGGGGTTAGTTTGTGTTTGAGTGTACAGGCACTATAACCTGGGAAGTTCCAAGTTGGTGTGGAAATTGTGATGGCTTGGACAATGATGCTTAGAACCTAAAATGGTTAATTAATATGTAATAGAGGATTCCTAGGTGAGGAGTAGGAGAGCAGTACACAAAACTAATTATATTCAAGCAAGTATAACTGCAACCAATTCAGTTGCAACCACTAAATTGGTTACCTGTAGGCAAGAGGTTAGAGATATCAGTGGGTCTGATAGCTGAGGGTATCGGGGTAGGTGTTCAGGTCACTTCCTGGAGAGTCTTGAAGACTCAGGTAACACCTGTTGTAGGAAGTTAATTTTGTGTGTGTGTGTGGCTTGATCAGACAATATAGAGAGAGGTGTGGAGCAAGCCCATATCAGTGGGCAGTGTATATAAATGATAACTATGTGCTATCAGTTCAGTTTTGGGGAAACAAAGGTAGCTAGGCTCGGGTATAAATTAATTTGATTTAAAAGCAACGACAGTAACAACATTAGCATCAATAATTATGAGGTTGAGGGGAAATTGGTATTTAGCTTGGTGTGTTTATTTTGGGATTTGATTTATGTGGTGTGTGGAGTATTTACAGTTGCATGTTAGCCTTGTGTAATGTCTGTGGTAGAGGGTATGAGGTTAAGTGTGTGTTATGTATCTGCACACAATGTGCAGACATGGGAAGCCAGTGCAGGGGGTTGGATATCTTAGTGTATCAGTTCCTTTGGAAAAATATCAGATGGTGAACTTGTAAACCCCCTGATTTTTTTTCAGGAATTTTTAAAATAGATTTTCACAATTTTTCTAGAATTTTCTGGGATTTTTATTAATTAAAACTAAGGTATTTTGAAATTAAATGATTTTTTAAATGATGTATATTAATATTAAAATATTATGAAAATAATATTTTTGGGTGTAAAATGAAAAATTAGACATAGGGTAATTTTCTAGGAATTTATTGGACCCCGAAAATATTTTTAAAGCCCTAAAAACTAAGTTTTAAATAAACCCTAGAAATAAACCCGGTTCAATTGAACCAAACCAACCCGAACCAACCCAGACCGGTCTAACTGAACCGAACCCAACCTTAGCGGGTCGGGTCGGATCTGAACTCGACCCGAAACCCGAGTACCCGAATCCGTACCCATGCCTTAGTGGATCGGGTCGGATCCCCATCCGCCCGACCCGAACCCGACCCGATCCGACCTGCCTAACCCTTCTCCTTCCCAGCGTATCCCGACCGTCGCATAACCGCCGCATAACCGCCACGCCTCCCTCGCTCCTCACGGCCGTTTTCCGCCGCTTCGCCTCCGCAACGACTGTCGCTCCGCCTCCCCTGCCAGCAACGGCCGCCGCTCCTTCTCCCTCACCGCATCCTATTTAACCGCAGCTAAACCCCTCGCTCCTGCCGCTCCCATCCACTGTCATCATCCCCTCAGTCGTCATCTCCGGCGTAGCCCTTCCCTCTGCCTCTCTCCTCCGACTCGGCCACCCTCTCCCCTCGCTATCCTCCGCCCCTCTCCCCGACCCGCAGCCGCTCGACCCAAGCCCCGGCGTCTCCCCCTGCCTCGTCCCTCGCCGCAGCAGCTCAACCGGCACGCCACCTTGACCAGCCGCCGTGACACCTCCCCGCAGCACCTCATCTGAGCCGCCTCTGCCTCCCTCAGCTCCGGCGAGTCGACGGAACCCTAACCCTAGAACAGTGTTGTGCCGTGTCGCGTCATGTCGCATCACCTCGCGGACACGAGAAACCCAGTTTGCATAGCCCTGTTCAGGTACCCTTTTCTCTCTCCTCATTGCCCCATTTTTCGTTTCGTCTGTTGTGACGCGAACCCTACGTGACCCTCTCGATGCCCATGCAACCCGCTCGGTGTGTCGCATCCTGTGGCGATCGCGAACCGCGATCCAAAAACAGGAAAATAAATACCCCATTTTCCCCCGGAACCGAGTACGCCCCGCCAAACGGGATAACTTGGTCGCATGCGGTCTTCACCGAAAGGTGCGCGCCATTTACACGGACGTGTAGGATTTCGCAAAAGTTGATTTGGATGTGCGTGCACACCGGAATCAACGCGTATCCGTCGACAACGCCCCGTATTGGCCTATTCTGGAACTTGTTGTAACTTTGTGTATAAATATTGGATCGAAAAGAAACTTGCACCATCAGACTCGTAGCAATACGCTGGTCCTGTGACCCAAGTTTGGTTTGATTCTGAGAACGTTGATAAAATCGCATAACTTGTGCCCCGCGGCTCTACTTGACGGGCGATTTTGTGATCGGCTCATCGGAATCCAGTTCTGGAAGTTCCGTTGGGTTCGTTTCATCGTTCTAGACTTGTTGACACTAAGTTTGACGAATTTGGAGACTATTGTTTCTGACACATTTTTCGGTGCGAAGCGGCCCATATTTGGACCCCACTTTGACCAGAAACTGTCATTTTTGCCTCTTTGTCCAAATTGGACTCAAGGACAGGCGTTTCTAGATATTTGATATTTTTTGAATCTGATGGTGATATTTATTTCAACAACCGGAGGAGTACCTGCAAATCCCGCTGCTACCAGAGCTACAGTTGGAGTCAGAACACCAGGCAAGTGTACCTTGCCAACATTGCAGTTTTATTACTTATTTCCTTGACTTAATTAATTATGGTACATGCTTAACCTAGGACAGTGTGACTTACTTAGCGTCCGAATAACATTTGGGTGCAACACTGTACGTAGAGTTGTGTAACGTCACTTAGAGATGGATATCGAGACCCTTTACATTCTCGTGCTTGCATTATCAAGTACGTTATAACCTAGGACACCTGATACTATTCATGAGACAGAATCTTCCTGAGATATTTATGGTAATTTTGTATAGGATACAGGTTTCATGACATATTCTTTATATATATGCTTAGATCTTATTATGACTTGATGTATTAGATATGATCTTGCGTGTCATGGACATGAGACGTGTGATTACATTGGGTGGGGAGAGACACACAGGCTACAGGCTGATTTATATATATATATATTTATTATGGTGAGGCCTTAGACTCTACATCAGAGCTAGGCACTCTACTAGTAAGATATTATTGTGAGGCCTTAGACTCTACATTAGAGCTAGGTACTCTACTAGTGATATCACTGCTACCGGCTCCCCGACACCGAGCTTGTAGTGGTCTCAGCCTGAGTTTTAGTGATGCTCTCATCTTGTATTTCACTTAGCTGGTTATATAGTTTACCCTATTGTTCATTTATTGTTGTACTGTATTTATTTTGGCATGAGTTATTTTATACCTTGCTATGTCCCCTGGGGACCTGGATTCCGGATTATGTCCCCAGGATTAGCTGACGAGATCTATCCCGAGGTATACGGGACCGGAGCATTAGCAGAAGCAGAAGTAGAAACAGGTGCATACATTAGAGCATAACCAGGAACCGAGGACGAGGTGATTGCAGAGGATTTCTCTTGAGTATAAGTTTCTTCTATACTCAGTCTTTGATGCTTTTCTTGTTTAATGAACAATTGTATCATACTTGATTATCGGGTTGTTCCCTGATTTAGTTACTTATGACTTGATGATGATGTCTATATTCCCTTTTGTTGTTTTTGATGTATTCATTTTTGTGGATGAGATTAGTATTTCGCACCCTTATTATTGTATTTACAGCTTAAGTATGCCCCGATGGATCCATTAAATTGGGTTTGTCCATCGGTGTGTGCTGTTGGCCATTACCACGTGTCTAGTCCCTCGATATTTTTGGACTAGGGCGTGACATGGTTTTTGTGGTGGCCCATGCAGGTCAATGACTAAATTGCTTCGGTTTCAACTTAAGGACCGAGCAAGCCTGCAATAAGAATAGGATAAATTTTTACGATCTCATTCACTTGCTAGAATCGTTCTTGACATCTATATCGAATTCGAATTTATTTCTTGACTTGCATCCTGCCTTGATTCCTATACGCCTCTTATTTTTTATTTTGGATGTAGAGTTATGGATCCACGAGCAAACGATGAGACTCCTGCAAGATCACCACGAGATGCTGGGGTAACCAACGAAGAGGAAGTAACACCAGTTGGTGGAGGTGTCATTACCACATTTTAGGAAAAAGGGTATTTTAGTAATTTCCTATTTAAATAAATATTGTGCATGGTAAATAATTTTTGTTGTATTATTTAATTGTTGTTGGATGTTATTTAATTATTTTGGACTTATTTTAGTGGACCCAACTAGTGTAGTTTGGACCCATGGACCAACATGAATTAAATAGTTAGATTTGGCCCATTTAGAAAGCCCATAGTTAAGGAGATGGATTAAATTAATTAAGTGATTAGACTATAAGCTTCCTTCCTTAATTATTTCTTCATGAGAGGCCCCAAGGGGTACATTGGATATTTTATAATTGCTTGGGAGAGGGGCAAGGCCGACCTATTAAAAGAGGGGGGAAATTTCTCTCTCCTCTCATTCTCATTCCAAATCTAGATCTAGAATTTCCCACTCCCAAATTTTCTCCATTCCCATTCCAATTCCCTACCAAATTCATTCTAAATTCTTCCCAATTCACCATTAGAGAAGGAGAAAGCAAGAATCTAGAAGAAGGAAGCAAGGATCTACAAAGAGGAGCAAGGATCTACAATTTGGAAGCAAGTTCTTCTCAATTGGAGGTTTCATTGGGAATCCATCTCCCAATAGGTATAATTCAGATTTTCCCATTTAAATAGCTTCTAAATCTGAGATTTAATCATGTAAAATTAACCTATATGTATGTACTACCCATAGGACTTTGTTTTGTGTTCATAGGAGACCCATGGAGAAAGTTATGGTGCTTTTTGTGTTAATTTTGTTGGAATTCCGAATTTACATTTTGTTGTGTGTATCAATTGATCCTATAGATCAATTGGACATGAGCTTATGTGTTTGGGGCTAGTGTCGTGTCCATAATTTGGTACATGTGGTTCGTATCCCAACTATTTGGTGATACGTGTCATTTTGGGGGTTTTCCCTCCGACACGGGGCTTTGAACATGTCGTATTTTGACACGGACACATAGATCTACTTTTGACACTTTAATTTATTCATAAATATTATTTATGATTTGTTTGTATCCTTCGGGGTACAATTGGTTGTGTGTTGGACTCGTGTCACATGCGTATCCTAGATCTAGTGGGATACGGTGTGATACTCTCCAATTGTGTGGATTTTTGAATAGATCTAATTATGTATGGTTTAAATTCTTTAATTATAATTAGTAAATATATATAGATATTATATATTTATTTTGTGTATTTATTATAGTAATTATTGTAGCATAGATCTATATATTTTTGTGTGTGCTAATATGATGTACAAATATAATATGTAGCTTTCTTGCATGTAATTATATATGTACTTATGTTAATAGTATAAATTATACATAAATGTTTTATAAAATATATTTATGTGTTTAATTGTGTAATTATATTATTTATAATTATTATATAATTATTTGTATATTAATGTATATATTTTAGGTGTGCTTCTAGCCATGTAAAATATGAACATTAATATGTGCATATGTTGTAACTATTAGTATTTAATTATAAGTTTATATGTGCATATATATATAAGTATATAATTATTTATTTATATATATGTATTATGATTATTATTGCATATATATATTTATATATATATATATATATATATATTTATATTTTTATTTGTTTTGGTGACAGTGGTTTCTATGACAGTGAAACTGTCATTATTTGGTCTGAACAGCAGCCGCTGTACAGTGGTCAGCATTAATGACAGATCTGTCATTAATGCTGCGGCAGTTTTGAGCGACAACCTTTCAGCGACGTTTTTTTGTGACAGTTTGAAACTGTCAGCAAACTGTGACAGCAGCGGTTTTGTATATGGAGTTTCTGCGACGAATTTTCAGTGACAGTCAAGACTGTCACTATTAAACCTGTTTTTATTTTATCTTGTTTTGTTCACTGTTTTCAGTGACGCTTTGACAGTTTTAAATTATATTTTATATATTATTATTATATATATATATATGTGTATATATATGTGTTTTGTATAATATTTGTAATAATATATTATGTTATTTGTATACATATTGGTTTGTATATATATTATTTTAGGGTATATATTATTTGTATTAGTAGTATACTTTGTGTGAGTATGATTTGGGATCTAATTTTTATTCCTAAATTGTTGTATTTTATTTCTATATTATTTATATAGATTTCTTGTGAGATTGACCTTGGTTTGACTTTAGTTGACTTTAGAGTTGACCATAGTTGACTTTTGACTTAGAATTTATTTATTGACCTAGGAGTTGACTAGTTTGACTTGTTCTCTTTCCGGGACCTTGTATTAATGTGGTATTCCATATCTAGGTTTTTGAGGCACCGAGTCAGACATCTGTGAGACTGTTCTTTGGATTTCAGGCGAGTACATTCTCTGATAGTTTCTCATTTATGATATCCTCTATGTTCGTTGTATCTAGTATAGATTTACATATTTCTCTCGACACTATGGTTACACGGATTGGTATATCCGGATCTCGTCATGAGATGTTATTCCTTGGTATATGGTGTATATGGTGCAAGTATTATTTCATTGGTTATCTTGTACATGTACAGACACCGATTCTCGGGGAGACTAGCTATCTTCTTGGGGAATCTAGTGCCATAGCATACCGTGGTTGGATCTATTATACCAGTTGGGGGTGGGGAGTATTAGTATAGATATGTGATCAAATCTCTATTGAATAAAGTATTGGTAAGCGAATAGTGTTGATCATGCACCGCACGTATGATTAGCCAGGCTGCATTGTATCTTGCCCAAGCCGATCACATGTTAAGCTAGTACTCACACACTTAGTCATTAGTATTATTGTTTCATTGGCATATTGTTCATTATTGTATTTCTTTCCAGTATTTTCTTATTGTCTATATATCTCTTGTATCTATTTTGTGCATCTTGTTTATCCACAACTATTTACTGTTACATAGTTTTTATCATTAATTAGAACTGCTGTTAGAGATGTACTCTGCTCCTTTCTTAACTGGATATATTTTTCCAGATGACACTGAGGAGTACCCTACCTATTATGGACCCCAGGATGTTGTGGGTTTAGATTCGGAGACCCTGGCTCAAGAGGGACTTATCCCAACTGAGACAGTTGACCCTGGAGTGTAGCTTGTAGTATGATAGTATTCTTTTGTACTGGATTTGTCTCCAGCTTATTTTTGTTACTCTTCAGACTCATTGATGTATTATTTTAAACTCATGAGTTGATGACTATTCTATTCTTATCTGATTCGTGTTCATTCTATCTTAGTTCTGTGATTGAGTACACTATCTTTTGGTGGTTTATTATATTAGATATACTTTCTAGACAGCGTTCTACCGCCGATTCTGCGGCGTAGGCTGGGCATTGTTTTCGACTAGTACCCTTACCCCGGGTGCGGGTCGTGACATATTTTTGGTGGTGGCCCATGCAGGTCTAGTTTCACAAGTATGTAATATCGTGGTAGTGCGACAACTTAGTTGTACTACTGCGAGCCTGCAATAGGATATAGGATATAGGCTGAGATACTCAATCACATCTAGGAAAATTCTTTTGATTCAACTATTCTCCTTTGATATTGATACTTGATCTCTTAAACTGTCCTTTCCTTGATGTCTTACATCTTGTGCCATATTGATTCTTTCTTTCGCTTTGTCTCAGGATGCCGCCTAAGACTAGATCACAGCAGGGGAGAGCAGCTTCTGAGAGGTCTGCGACATCCCGAGGGCCTACATCAGTCACTTCTTCGGTGATTGGAGTGTCAGCTGCTTTCGGAGGTCCACCACCTACTCAGAGGACTGTACCAGCTGTATCTGAGGGGCTTCCACCTCCACCTCCTGTGCCAGCAGAGGCGTCACAGATGTTTACACTATTTCGTGAGATGCTCGAGGCACAAAGGGCTCAGTCAGAGGCACATCAGAGGAAGACCGACATTCTACGGCAGGGCATCGAGAGTGCTCATCAGCTTGCTCGTGTTGTAGTTGAGAGAGGAGTTCCGATCCAGCAGCAGGTTGTTCCTCAAGTTGCTCAGCTTCGGCCAGGCAACATTCAGGACTTCAAGAAACTGGAGCCTAGGGTTTTCAAAGGGACGGAGGGCATCGTCTATGCTGATGATTGGCTCGAGGACATTGAGCGTCTTATAAGGGTGTCCCGTCTTTCCGAAGATCTGAAGGTTGAGGCAGTAGGACTTTAACTGTTCGACGTTGCTCGCACTTGGTTCAGGAATGAGCCGGTTCTAGTTGACGCATGACAATCTTGGGAGGTATTCAAGGACCTTTTCAATAAGAAGTTTTTCGCTCGGATAGACAGGCTTGACTTGGGGAGACAATTTGAGAGTCTCATTCAGGGAAGCATGTCTGTGGAGGAATACGCTGCGGAGTTTGGTAGGTTGAGCCGATTTACAGAGTACTTGGTGAGGGAGCCAAAGGTTCGAGCTATTCGTTTCCGAGAGGGTCTGAACTGGGAGGTGAAGATTCTCATTCCGTCTTTTTATGAGACATACTCGGAGATACTTGCGGAGGCACGCAAGGTTGAGCGGGATCTGGGTTTGAAGACCAAGAGAGACCGTAATTCTTTTCTGGGGGCCAACGGCAGTGCAGTATCTGCCAAACGTCCTCATTTCCAGTCCAAACCTTTCCAGCAGCCACAGCAGAACCAGACTCCAGCTAGAGCGCCTTTTCACCAGGCACCTCAGCAGCAGAGGCAGTTACAGCAGGCTCCATGCAACTTCTGCAAGAAGCCCGGCCACATCTGGGAAGTTTGTAGGAGGAGGCTAGGAGTTTGTTTATATTGTGGTACTGAAGGGCATCAATCGAGGGAGTGTCCTCGTCGTGCAGTTCAAGGAGCAGCTCCAGCTCCGAGGACACAGACGAGACCACCTGCAGCACAGCCGAGGGGACCGCTTCCGACACAGCAGCAGCGTTTTGTCCAGCATCAACAGCAGGGAGGTGCTCGGCAGGGACGAGCGTTTACTATGACCGTCGAAGAGGAGGAACCCACCGGAGATGTCATCGCAGGTTCTATTCTTCTTGATTCCATTCAAGCTTTAGCTTTGTTTGATAGTGGTGCTTCCCATAGTTTTGTATCTGTTTCTTTTGCTCTGAAGCATGGTTTGGTAGCTGAGTCTTTGCTTAGGACTTGCAAGATCATGACCGGGGGAGGCATTATCCTGGTCAATGATATTTGCAAGGATCGGAGAGTTACTCTGGGAGGCCGGGAGTTGAGTGCGTGTCTACTTGTAATGCCACTTCCAAGCTATGACATTGTACTTGGGATGGATTGGTTGAGTAGGCACCGTGCTAGCATAGACTGTAGAGGAGGTAGAGTTTTGTTTGGTCCGCCAGGAGAGCCAGAGTTCGAGTTTACTAGAGGAGCTGCGGAGCAGGACGAAGGCATTATTTGTGGAGCTATGGTAGAAGGCAAGGAGTTGCCACATCCGTTGATAGCAGAATTCTTGGATGTGTTTCCTGAGGAGTTGCCAGGATTGCCACCAGATCGAGATATTGAATTTTCTATAGACTTGGTGCCAGGTGCAGAACCAATTTTGCAGCATGTCTATAGAGTAAACAACAGCGAGCTGGTCGAATTGAAGAAGCAGGTGGACGAATTGCAGGATAAGGGGTTTATCAGATCGAGTTCTTCACCATGGGGAGCCCCGGTATTGTTTGTACCGAAGAAGGATGGATCGGTGTGCATGTGCATTGATTACAGGGCTTTGAATAATCTCACTATCAAGAATAAGTATCCTTTGCCACGGATTGATGATCTGTTTGATCAGTTGAGTGGTGCGAAGGTGTTTTCTAAGATAGATTTGAGATCAGGCTACCATCAAGTGAAGGTGAAGCCGGAGGACATACCGAAGACTGCTTTTAGAACTCGGTATGGTCAGTACGAGTTTATGGTGATGCCGTTTGGTTTGACTAATGCACCGGCGGTATTTATGAACTTGATGAACAAGGTGTTCCACCAGTACCTTGACAAGTTCGTGGTGGTGTTCATCGACGACATACTCATATACTCGAGGACACCGGAGGAGCATGAGGAGCATTTGAGGATTGTGTTGGATGTGCTGAGGAAGGAGAAGCTGTATGGGAAGTTGTCCAAATATGAGTTTTTCTTGGACAAAGTAGAATTCTTGGGGCATGTTGTGACTGGTGATGGTATTTCAGTGGATCCGAAGAAGATTTCAGCAGTGGAATCTTGGAAGACTCCGAGTTCAGTAGCAGAGATCAGGAGTTTCTTGGGATTGGCAGGCTATTACAGGAAGTTTGTGCAAGATTTTTCGAGGATTGCCGAGCCGATGACCAGACTCACAAGGAAGGATGTGGAGTTTGTTTGGACGGAGGATTGTCAGGTTGCTTTTGAGGAGTTGAAGAAGAGGTTGACGTCTGCTCCTATTTTGACGTTGCCATCAGGGTCCGGAGGTTTCACTATTTATAGTGATGCATCGGGGAAGGGTTTAGGTTGTGTTCTTCAGCAGCATGGGAAAGTGATTGCCTATGCATCCAGGCAATTGCGTCCTAATGAAAAGAACTATCCTACCCATGATTTGGAGTTGGCAGCTGTCATATTCGCCCTGAAGTTGTGGAAACATTATTTGTACGGAGAGCGTGTGGAGATCTTCACAGACCACAAAAGCTTGAAGTACGTTTTCACGCAGAAGGAGTTGAACATGAGGCAGCGTCGGTGGTTGGAATTGATGAAGGATTTTGATATCTCTTTGCAATATCATCCTGGGAAAGCCAATGTAGTTGCCGATGCTTTGAGCAGGTATCCGGTAGCTATATTCTTGACGCAGGATCGATATCTGTTGGAGGACTTGGAGAGCTTGGGCATTGAGATGATTGTTCCTGGGTGTGCTATACAGATGTGGGGATTGCAGATACACTCAGATTTGATGGACAGGATCAAGGCAGCACAGTATGATGATGTATCTTTGAGGAGTATCAGAGCTCAGGTGAGAGCAGGATTGGAGGATAATTTTACTATTGCAGAGGATGGATCTTTGAGGCATGGAGTTAGATTGTGTGTGCCTAGTGGGAAGTTGTGCGAGGAGGTGTTGCAGGAAGCGCATCGCTCTCAGTATTCCATACATCCAGGTGCTAACAAGATGTATCGGGATATGCGAGAGAGTGTGTGGTGGTATGGCATGAAGAGGGAAGTGGCATAGTTTGTATCCAGAAGCTTAGTGTGCCAGCAGGTGAAAGCCGAAAGGCAGAGGCCAAGAGGGTTATTTCAGCCATTACCCATTCCAGAGTGGAAGTGGGAACACATTACTATGGATTTTGTGTCCGGAATTCCATGATCTCCAGGAGGAAAAGACGCGATTTGGGTCATTGTTGATAGATTGACCAAGTCGGCCCACTTTTTGCCTTTCAAAGTGGGTTTGTCTACGGAGAAGCTGACAGAGATGTATGTGAGGCAGATCGTTAGGATACACGGAGTTCCCGTCAGCATAGTCTCAGATCGAGATAGTCGTTTCACTTCTTATTTCTGGAGGAGTTTGCAGGAGAGTTTGGGCACTCAGCTCAAGTTCAGTACTGCATATCATCCCCAGACAGATGGGTAGTCAGAGAGGACTATCCAGACTCTCGAGGATATGTTACACACTTGTGTACTAGATTTCGGGGGTTCTTGGGAGGACCATCTCCATTTGGTAGAGTTTGCTTACAACAACAGTTACCAGGCCAGTATAGAGATGTCACCTTTTGAAGCTCTATATGGTCGGAGGTGTCGTACTCCTTTGTCTTGGGACGATGTTGGAGAGAGAATTTTGCTTGGGCCAGAGATGGTTGTGGATGCAGCGGAGAAGGTTCATTTGATCAGAGACAGACTTCGAGTGGCGCAGGACAGACAGCGACATTGGGCCGATAGCCATCGGAGACCTTTGGAGTTTGAGGTATAGTTTAGATTTTGTTTGTGCTTGTTCTTGTTTGTTATAGATTAAGTTCTTAAGATGGTATTTTGTTCTAGGTGGGTAGTTTGGTATTTCTGAGGATTTCTCCGATACGAGGCACGATTCGCTTCGGTGGAGGCGGAAAGCTTAGTCCGCGATTCATCGGACCTTTCACTATTCTAGAGAGGGTCGGTGCAGTTGCTTATAGACTAGACTTGCCACCTGCATTGGAGGGAGTGCACAACGTGTTTCATGTGTCGCAGTTGAGACGATACGTGGCAGACCCTAGTCATGTATTGGATCACTCGGAGATAAAGGTGGGCCCTACTCTTAGCTATCCAGAGCAGCCAGTTGAGATTCTGGATCGGAGAGAGAAGGTGCTGAGGAACCAGACTATTCCTTTGGTGCGCGTCGTATGGAGGCATCACTCTCCGGGGGAGTCTACCTGGGAGAGAGAGGATGACATGCGAGAGCGTTATCCATATTTGTTTGTACCTTGAGGTATGTTATTTCTAGTTATGTTCTGTTCATTATTATGTTCTGTTCATTAGTTAGTTGTGATTCTTTAGTTCTGTTCTGTGTTTTTCTGGGGGTAGTTTTCGTCTTTGAATTTCGAGGACGAAATTATTTTAAGGAGGGTAGACTTGTCACTACCACATTTTAGGAAAAAGGGTATTTTAGTAATTTTTTATTTAAATAAATATTGTGCATGATAAATAATTTTTGTTGTATTATTTAATTGTTGTTGGATGTTATTTAATTATTTTGGACTTATTTTAGTGGACCCAACTAGTGTAGTTTGGACCCATGGACCAACATGAATTAAATAGTTAGATTTGGCCCATTTAGAAAGCCCATAGTTAAGGAGATGGATTAAATTAATTAAGTGATTAGACTAGAAGCTTTCTTCCTTAATTATTTCTTCATGAGAGGCCCCAAGGGGTACATTGGACATTTTACAATTGCTTGGGAGAGGGGCAAGGCCGGCCTATTAAAAGAGGGGGGAAATTTCTCTCTCCTCTCATTCTCATTCCAAATCTAGATCTAGAATTTCCCACTCCCAAATTCCCTCCATTCCCATTCCAATTCCCTACCAAATTCATTCCAAATTCTTCCCAATTCACCATTAGAGAAGGAGGAAGCAAGAATCTAGAAGAAGGAAGCAAGGATCTACAAAGAGGAGCAAGGATCTACAATTTGGAAGCAAGTTCTTCTCAATTGGAGGTTTCATTGGGAATCCATCTCCCAATAGGTATAATTCAGATTTTCCCATTTAAATAGCTTCTAAATCTGAGATTTAATCATGTAAAATTAACCTATATGTATGTACTACCCATAGGACTTTGTTTTGTGTTCATAGGAGACCCATGGAGAAAGTTATGGTACTTTTTGTGTTAATTTTGTTGGAATTCCGAATTTACATTTTGTTGTGTGTATCAATTGATCCTATAGATCAATTGGACATGAGCTTATGTGTTTGGGGCTAGTGTCGTGTCCATAATTTGGTATATGTGGTTCGTATCCCAACTATTTGGTGATACGTGTCATTTTGGGGGTTTTCCCTCCGACACGGGGCTTTGAACATATCGTATTTTGACACGGACACATAGATCTACTTTTGACACTTTGATTTATTCATAAATATTATTTATGATTTGTTTGTATCCTTCGGGGTACAATTGGTTGTGTGTTGGACTCGTGTCACATGCGTATCCTAGATCTAGTGGGATACGGTGTGATACTCTCCAATTGTGTGGATTTTTGAATAGATCTAATTATGTATGGTTTTAATTCTTCAATTATAATTAGTAAATATATATAGATATTATATATTTATTTTGTGTATTTATTATAGTAATTATTGTAGCATAGATCTATATATTTTTGTGTGTGCTAATATGGTGTACAAATATAATATGTAGCTTTCTTGCATGTAATTATATATGTACTTATGTTAATAGTATAAATTATACATAAATGTTTTATAAAATATATTTATGTGTTTAATTGTGTAATTATATTATTTATAATTATTATGTAATTATTTGTATATTAATGTATATATTTTAGGTGTGCTTCTAGCCATGTAAAATATGAACATTAATATGTGCATGTGTTGTAACTATTAGTATTTAATTATAAGTTTATATGTGCATATATATATAAGTATATAATTATTTATTTATATATATGTATTGTGATTATTATTGCATATATATTTATATATATATATTTTTTTTTTTTATTTGTTTTGGTGACAGTGGTTTCTATGACAGTGAAACTGTCATTATTTGGTCTGAACAGCAGCCGCTGTACAGTGGTCAGCATTAATGACAGATCTGTCATTAATGCTGCGGCAGTTTTGAGCGGCAACCTTTCAGCGACGTTTTTTTGTGACAGTTTGAAACTGTCAGCAAACTGTGACAGCAGCGGTTTTGTATATGGAGTTTCTGCGACGAATTTTCAGTGACAGTCAAGACTGTCACTATTAAACCTGTTTTTATTTTATCTTATTTTGTTCACTATTTTCAGTGACGCTTTGACAGTTTTAAATTATATTTTATATATTATTATTGTATATATATATATGTTTATATATATGTATTTTGTATAATATTTGTAATAATATATTATGTTATTTGTATACAAATTGGTTTGTATATATATTATTTTAGGGTATATATTATTTGTATTAGTAGTATACTTTGTGTGAGTATGATTTGGGATCTAATTATTATTCCTAAATTGTTGTATTTTATTTCTATATTATTTATATAGATTTCTTGTGAGGTTGACCTTGGTTTGACTTTAGTTGACTTTAGAGTTGACCATAGTTGACTTTTGACTTAGAATTTATTTATTGACCTAGGAGTTGACTAGTTTGACTTGTTCTCTTTCCGGGACCTTGTATTAATGTGGTATTCCATATCTAGGTCTTCGAGGCACCGAGTCAGACATCTGTGAGACTGTTCTTTGGATTTCAGGCGAGTACATTCTCTGATAGTTTCTCATTTATGATATCCTCTATGTTCGTTGTATCTAGTGTAGATTTACATGTTTCTCTCGACACTATGGTTACACGGATTGCTATATCCGGATCTCGTCATGAGATATTATTCCTTGGTATATGGTGTATATGGTACAAGTATTATTTCATTGGTTATCTTGTACATGTATAGACACCGATTCTCGGGGAGACTAGCTATCTTCTTGGTGAATCTAGTGCCATAGCATACCGTGGTTGAATCTATTATACCAGTTGGGGGTGGGGAGTATTAGTATAGATATGTGATCAAATCCCTATTGAATAAAGTATTGGTAAGCGAATAGTGTTGATCATGCACCGCACGTATGATTAGCCAGGCCGCATTGTATCTTGCCCAAGCCGATCACATGTTAAGCTAGTACTCACACACTTAGTCATTAGTATTATTGTTTCATTGGCATATTGTTCATTATTGTATTTCTTTCCAGTATTTCCTTATTGTCTATATATCTCTTGTATCTATTTTGTGCATCTTGTTTATCCACAGCTATTTACTGTTACATAGTTTTTATCATTAATTAGAACTGCTGTTAGAGATGTACTCTGCTCCTTTCCTGACTGGATATATTTTTCCAGATGACACTGAGGAGTACCCTACCTATTATGGACCCCAGGATGTTGTGGGTTTAGATTCGGAGACCCTGGCTCAAGAGGGACTTATCCTAACTGAGACAGTTGACCCTGGAGTGTAGCTTGTAGTATGATAGTATTCTTTTGTACTGGATTTGTCTCCAGCTTATTTTTGTTACTCTTCAGACTCATTGATGTATTATTTTAAACTCATGAGTTGATGACTATTCTATTCTTATCTGATTCGTGTTCATTCTATCTTAGTTCTGTGATTGAGTACACTATCTTTTGGTGGTTCATTATCTTAGATAGACTTTCTAGACAGCGTTCTACCGCCGATTCTGCGGCATAGGCTGGGCGTTGTTTCCGACTAGTACCCTTACCCCGGGTGTGGGTCGTGACAGGAGGTCAACTAGAACAATAAAACAGTCAAGATACCTCAAGAGGTCGGCAAGACGATATTCCACCTACGCCACAGTTCACACCACCAATGCCCGTATTTTCACAAGGGCAGGCTATGGACGGGCATCAGATATTACAAATTATATACGCAATGATGCAAGCTCAGCAACAAATTCAACAAGAGGCTTTGTGTCATGAGGCAGAGAACTTGAGGAGCAGCCTAGTAACCACACTGGAGCAGGCAGAATTACCATAAAAGTTCATGAGTGGCTCACTAACACACAACATCAATTAGAAGCAGCTGAGCTTCCACGGGAACGTTGGATGACTGCCGTTAGAATGTAGTTGACGGGCAATGCACATCACTGGTGGCTATCTGAGGAGACACGGCTTGGACCAGACTGAGTCACTTGGGAAGAGTTTTCCAGACTCTTTCAGGAGATGTACATTCCAGCTATCAATCGATCAGAACTACGGGACAAGTTCAATCTTCTCACTCAAGACAGTATGACAGTGGAAGAATACAACACGGAGTTCATTCGTCTGAGTCGTTTCTCCCCAACCTTGATCCCGAAAGAAGAAGAGAAGGCCGAGAAGTTCTTCGACGAACTAAACTTCGAGCTACAGAGACTGGTCGGATCCATTGTATCTACTTCTTACTCGGACGTCCTTGCTGCAGCCCGACGCATGGAGCACGTCATCAGGAGAGAGACCAACCTGAAGCGGCTTTCCACATCTGCACCAACCAGAGCAGCACAAGAGGAGTATGCAAAGCGTCAATAGATAAATCCACCACCGAAAGCAGCACCAAGAGCCTCATTTCTTCCTACTTGTTACTACTGTAGCAAGATAGGCCATATTGAAAGAGAATGCAGACGCAAGCTGGGGATGTACTTGATTTGCGGATCCAGACAACACTTAGCCAGAAATTACACAACACATCAAGGAGAAACACTGATGATTCATCAAGAAGCTTTACCAGTGCCGAGGCTAACCTATCCAGCATTGGGAGCACCGGAAATAGGAGTTGAAGGAGTCATACCACCACCTCCAGGAGGGTATCAGCCAAGGCCACCTTTGATACCCCAGGCACTACCCTTCCAGCAGGCTCAGCAACAGCAGAGGAATCGACCGCAAGGACGCGGACAAGCTCTGGCGATGACCTTGGAGAACGTGCAGACTTATGGATTAGCTAATGCGCGTAAGTTTTCGTAGCTATCTCGTCTAGTATTGCTTTAGCTCGTGTCTATTGGTTCGTAACCTTAGCCTTAACCTGGTAGTTTTGATCTTGATAATAATTGATAACCTAGTGATAACCTAGTATGTTCTTAAGTGATAACCTAGTTTTCTAAAACTATAGTTTTCTAGATTTTCTTTGTTCTGGAAATTGCATAACTTCCATTGCATAGGGAAATGATTCCCTATGTGTTTTGCTTAAACCCTCATCCTTGAATCTTCTTAATCGTGATGTGCTTCGAATAATGTTTGCAACCGTGTCATCTCTGTTGACCGGTTATTCTTTGATTGCGAGGACGCAATCCTCTTAAGGGGGTAGATTGTAAACCCCCTAATTTTTTCAGGAATTTTTAAAATAGATTTTCACAATTTTTCTGGAATTTTTTGGGATTTTTATTAATTAAAACTAAGGTATTTTGAAATTAAATAATTTTTTAAATGATATATATTAATATTAAAATAATATAAAAATAATATTTTTTGGTATAAATTGAAAAATTAGACATAGGGTAATTTTTCGGGAATTTCTTGGACCCCGGAAACATTTTTAAAGCCCTAAAAATTAAGTTTTAAATAAACCCTAGAAATAAACCCGGTTCAATTGAACCAAACCAACCTGAACCAACCCAGACCGGTCTAACTGAACCGAACCTAAACTTAGCGGGTCGGGTCAGATCTGAACCCGACCCGAAACCCGAGTACCCGAATCCGCACTCATGCCTTAGTGGATCTGGTCGGATCCCCATCCGCCCGACCCGGACCCGACCCGATCCGACCTGCCTAACCCTTCTCCTTCCCAGCGGTATCCCGGCCGCCGCGTAACTGCCGTGTAACCGACGCGCCTCCCCCGCTCCTCACGGTCGTTATCCGCCGCTTCGCCTCTACAAAGGCCGCCGCTCCGCCTCCCCTGCCAGCAACGGCTGTCACTCTTTCTCCCTCACCGCCTCCTATTTAACCGCAGCTAACCCCTCGCTCCGGCCGCTCCCATCCACTGTCGTCATCCCCTCAGCCGTCGTCTCCAGCGAAGCCCTTCCCTCCGCCTCTCTCCTCCGACTTCGCTGCCCTCTCCCCTCAGCCGTCGTCTCCGGCGAAGCCCTTCCCTCCGCCTTTCTCCTCTGACTCCGCCGCCCTCTCCCCTTACCGTCCGCCGCCCTCTCCCCTCACCGTCCTCCGCCCCTCTCCCCAACCCGAGCCCCGGCGTCTCCCCCTGCCTCGTCCCTCGCCGCAGCAGCTCAATCGGCCTGCCACCTCGACCAGCCGCCGTGCCACCACCCCGCAGCACCTCAGCCAAGCCGCCTCCGCCTCCCTCAGCTCTGGTAAGTCAACGGAACCCTAACCTTAGAACAGTATTGTGTCGTGTCGCGTCGTGTCGTGTCGCATCGCCTCACGGACACGAGAAACCCAGTTTGCGTAGCCCTGTTCAGGTACCCTTTTCTCTCTCCACGTTGCCCCATTTTCCGTTCCGTCTATTGTGACGCGAACTCTACGTGACCCTCTCGATGCCCGTGTAACCCACTCGGTGTGTCGCTTCCTGTGGCGATCGCGAACCACGATCCAAAAACAGGAAAATAAATACCCCATTTTCCCCCGAAACTGAGTACACCACGCCAAACGAGACAACTTGGTCGCGTGCGATCTTCACTGAAAGGTGCGCGCCGTTGATACGGACGTGTGGGATTTCGAGGAAGTTGATTTGGATGTGCGTGCACACCAGAATCAACGCGTATCCGCCGACAACGCCCCGTATCGGCCTATTCTGGAACTCGTTATAACTTTGTGTATACACGTCGGATCGAAACGAAACTTGAGCCATCGGACTCGTAGCAATACGCTGGTCCTGTGACCCAAGTTTGGTTCGATTCTGAGAACGTTGACAAAATTGCGTATCGTGGGCCCCGTAGCTCCACTTGACGTGCAATTTTGTGATCGGCTCATCGAAATCCAGTTCTGAAAGTTTTGTTGGGTTCGTATCATCGTTCTGGACTTGTTGACACTAAGTTTGACGAATTTGGAGACCATTATTTTTGACACATTTTTCGGTGCGAAACGGCCCACATGTAGACCCCGCTTTGACCAAAAACTGTCATTTTTGCCCCAGTGTCCAAATTGGACTCAAGGACAGGCGTTTCTAGCTATTTGATATTTTTTGAATCTGATGGTGATATTTATTTCAGCAATCGGAGGAGTACCTGCAAATTCTGCTGCTACCAGAGCTACAGTTGGAGTCAGAACACCAGACAAGTGTACCTTGCCAACATTGCAGTTTTGTTACTTATTTCCTTGACTTAATTAATTGTTGTACATGCTTAACCTAGGACCGTGTGACTTACTTAGCGTCCGAATAACATTCGGGTGCCAACACTGTACGCAGAGTTGTGTAACGTCACTTAGAGATGGATATCGAGACCCTTTACATTCTCGTGCTTGCATTATCAAGTACGTTATAACCCAGGACACCTGACACTATTCATGAGACAGAATTTTCTTGAGATATTCATGGTGATTCTGTATAGGATACAGGTTTCATGACATATTCTTTATATATATGCTTAGATCTTATTATGACTTGCTGCATTAGATATGAACTTGCGTGTCATGGACATGAGACGTGTAATTACATTGGGTGGGGAGAGACACATAGGCTACAGGCTGATTTATATATATATTTATTATGGTGAGGCCTTAGACTCTACATCAGAGCTAGGCACTCTACTAGTGAGATATTATTGTGAGGTCTTAGACTCTACATTAGAGCTAGGCACTCTACTTGTGATATCACTGCTACCGGCTCCCCGACACCGAGCTTGTAGTGGTCTCAGCCTGAGTTTTAGTGATGCTCTCATCTTGCATTTCACTTAGCTGGTTATATAGTTTGCCCTATTATTCATTTATTGCTTCACTGCATTTATTTTGGCATGAGTTATTTTGTACCTTGCTATGTCCCCTGAGGACTTGGATTCCGGATTATGTCCCCAGGATTAGCTGACGAGATATATCCCGAGGTATACGGGATCGGAGCATTAGCAGGAGCAGAAGTAGGACCAGGTGCATACATTGGAGTAGAACCAGGAACCGAGGATGAGGTAATTGCAAAGGATTTCTCTTGAGTATAAGTTTCTTCTATACTCAGTCTTTGATGCTATTCTTGTTTAATGAACAATTATATCAGACTTGATTATCGGGTTGTTCCCCGATTTAGTTACTTGTGACTTGATGATGATGTTTATATTCCCTTTTGTTATTTTTGATGTATTCATTTATGTGGATGAGATTAGTATTTCATACCCTTATTGTTGTATTTACATCTTAAGTACGCCCCGATGGATTCATTAAATTGGGTTTGTCCATCGGTGTGTGCTGTTGGCCATTGCCACGTGTCTAGTCCCTCGATATTTTGGGATTGTGGCATGACAGAACTAATGGGGGGACTGATATCATTATCAAAAAGTTGGCCATTTACTGATACCAATGTATCAATCATGTTGGGGGTCAGTATAGTAAAGGGTTGGGTGAGGATTTAGTAGGATACTAGTTATTGATAAAATATTAGATACACATATGAGACACTAAGGTAATGCTACAACAGTTAAGGTTATGTATTAAGATACAAACTAGTAATTTATATACATGAGTTATTTATATACTAATAACAAATAGTATATGATAGTCACTAGTAATAGTTAGATATTGACTAATTGACCTTGTGAAAGCCTAGAAAACCTAGTATTGACCAAGGAACCTAGGTATTGATCTAGTTCGATTTCCAAGACCTAGTTTTAGAAATCATTTTTCAACATAGTTAATAATAATAATCATTCTAATTTACCAATTTATATTATTATTTTATCCTTATGTCTCTGTGACTCAAGTTTGGACATCGATCCTCACAGATTGCTCAGGACCACAGGCGAGTACATTCTCTGAAAATTTTTATTATTTTTGATGATTACTATGATTCTAATTCTATAGTATTATACTTGTACGAACTAGTATCATAGATATCTTCCATGAGGATTCATGATTGGATCTATCGTAATAGCCAAGAACGGGAAAATATTAGCAAGTTATGTGATCATAACCCACCTTATATGCATCATAGCTCACCCCACATCTCACGTTGGGTGTAGCCTGACCATATTACATGCATCATAGCCTGTTATATATAATTAACCTGACTCTTGCTCGTATCATAGCTAACCAGATAGTTAGCCTGACATTACATATATCATAGCTAATCATATATAATAAGCTTGATCTAGTCCCAAGCCGATCACATAGTAAACTAATACTTTAAGGCACTTAGTCAGTATTTATATTCTTCTATTTCCAGTTCATACATTGCTACACTTATGTTCACTGCTTATCATTACATATGTGCTCTTTGCTAGTTATTCTTTGTGATATGATTATATGCCTCTCTAGTTTTTCTTACATTCTAGTATTTTATTCCATCATGTATATTCATTACTCACTGCTTTATAGTCTTGATCAATATAATTGGAACAGCTGTTAGTTTATGTACTTCACTCCAATCCTGACTGGATAATATTTTTCAGAGGATCTCGAGGACTTTTGTTCCACATACTATGGACCGGGAGTAGACGATGGTTACATCCAGGAGCCTCCGGAGGATCCCGTTCCAGTAGAGGATCCATTAATAGTGACTTAGAGCCTAGCATTCATATTGTATTTGAGATTGTTCCACTTTGAGATATTCTGAGTTGTACTATGTTTGAGACTTATGTTGTTATGGTGTTAGCTAGACTCCTAGATTTATCGCTATTATTTTGAGATATTTATTTCTAGACTTATGTGTTAGAACTTCTTTTATATCATTTCATCTTTATCGTGCCATTCATCTTCCTATAGATTATATTGTGATTGAGTATCTATTTTGACATTATTTTATATTTATCTTGTCCTCCTTACGGAGTAGAGATATCATTGATAGGTTATATATATTATTATTAGATATGATAGATAGTGTGACCTAGACAGCATTCTATCACCTATGCTGCAGCGTAGGCTGGACGTACCCACGACTCATGCCCAATTTTTTGGTATGGATCATGACACATTTTTATGGTAGCTCATGCAGGTCTAGGCTGCATCTAGTGCGATATCATAGTAGGGCTTAGACTTGGAATACTACTACAAGCCTGCTATAGGATATAGGATATAGGATGAGAGAATACTCAATCACAACTAGGAAAAAATTTGATCTATTGATTTTAATATCCTTATCATTCTGAATATTTGCTTTCTTTGAATATTATTACCTTAATTTAATCATTCTCTCTACATATTCTATCAGCCTCCACTATGTCATCATCTCCACCATCTAGGCCTCTACTACAATGTCACATCCGTTTTCAGATTTGGTATTCTTGAATTTGTGATATTTAAAATTTTTAATATAGATAAATTTATGCTGTATTTATATGTTGGTTCCTGTTAAATATATTATATTTATTTAATTATATTTTGGTTTATTGTACGAGACTACCCGAGACCAGTAGTAAACACCTTGGCAATTGCCATGGACCTGTGCTAGGACCATATATATGATGGATACTAGACCCGGTTCACTCTTGGAACCACTAAGACTATTTTTGATGGTTGATATTTGGTTGGAGAGTGTCATGACTTAATCTTAGGGCTAACCTTATTTCTCCACTTGGTATATATATGTGGTTTTCTCTCTTCTCTCTCATTCTTCCTCATTTCCACTTTCCTTCTTCTTTCTCCTTCCCTCAAGAGCTCCCCTTGACCAAAAATCCTAAGCCCTATCCCTAGACTTGGTTCTAGAAAGAGGTTTGTTAGTCCACCAAGGCAAGTACATCTTGCTCAAAGTGGTGAAGCCATAAATTTTTGGATTTTTATGTATATGTTGTTTCAAAAATGTATTTAATGGAAAATATTCTCCTTGAGCTGCTGATCATATTTAGTTCTTAGAGTTTTGGATTTTGCTGTATAGATCTTTGTAAATCTAAGTTTCAAGTTTAGGTTTTTATATGTATTCTATGAGTTTTTCTTGGTTTGATCTACTAAAACTTAGTGTTTTCGAAAACTAATTGTTTCTTATGTTAGAATATTTTATTTTGAGTATTTTTGCTTTTGGTTCACCCGATTTGGACTTAAAATGAGGATTTTATGGACAAAATAAGATTTCAGATTTTTTAGCTTTTTTGCCATGACCGAACCTGCTATTGGAGAAGAAGAAGTTCTCGTGCGGCCAGTGAGCATATGCGGCTGAGAGTGTCATGCGGACCGAGAGGGTTATGCGGCCTAAACTCTTGCCTCATACTGACAACATGTGTCCATCTTGTTGGATGCATGACTGATATTTTATACAAGTATCCTCGAACACCTTGTGCTTTTTACTCGCTGAACAAATAAAAATTTTGCTAAGTCCAAAAGACTTTTATGCGGCATCGACTCCATGTGATATTGACTCTATATGCGGCACCAATACTTATGCGGCCTAGAGAGCATGCGGCCACTATGAACCATTGGCACTTATTTCTTTAGTTTTGTCTTTTCTCTCTAACGCACTTTATTGTATCAGTCACTTTATGTCACATCACTGACACTTCATTATTCGCCCATCACTTCAAATACTTGTCCGAAGGAATAGACCTTAACCCTGAGCATTCGGCCAATTGGTTCATGCGGCCAGCTCGTCCATACGGCCAACTTGTCTATGCGGCCAGCTCGTCTATGCGGCCAGCGCATCCACGGCCAGTTGCTTATGCGCCTAATCAGTGCATACGGCTTGACCCATGCGGCAATCCATGCGTCCACTTTTCATGCGCGTTTGTGATCCTATGTGACCCTAGTTTTCTATATACACGTTCCACGATTTCTTGGGTTTAATTATTTTATTTGGAATATTTCTTATTGTACCCTATGTGGTTGATCGTTGCTTCTTGCTTGTGTTATTCTTATGAAGAGTGAACATAGAACGGGCTATATGCTAGAACTGACTATGTGCATAGTATGATTATATGTCGTAGTAGACCATGTGGCAACCCAGAGTAAACTCAAATTAGTATATTAACATATCATTTTATTCATCGGATAGAGTGAGGGGCATAGTTCTGCTCGGGAGACGATTTATAATCCCGGTCCTTATTTGGTTTAAGGATTATGGATCTGCTCTAGAGTAGTTCACACTTTTTCCTTACTCACGTTCGGCAGCAAAATCTTTAATTCGAGGATTTCACATAATTTAGACTTCCAATTGATTGATAGTCTGTGTACCTAATTTGAGGATATTATAATTTTGACCAAGTATCCCCATGTGATAAGACTCATATGACCAACTATAAGTTTGGTAATTTGACTCAAATATTGTATCCGTGCTGATACCACTATTGCCTGATAATTATTTATGATTTAATGTGCGCCGATGTACGACACATCGTGTCATGTGTTAAGTGATTATATTTAGATTGTGCATCGAGAATGCCTCTAAATTCCTGAACGTGTGATATTATAAATATATATTATTTTCCCAGCACAGGCATAATGAACGAGTTAGCTACAAAAGTGTGGCTAGGATATTGATTAACTGAATGTTGCATACACGCTCGGGTGAATCCATAGTTGACTTCCATGGATTCGTATCTAGCGTGCCCGTACTTTGTACGACATCTTAAGAAAATTTTGTGACAACGCCTTGAGATTTTAATAATAATATAGGACTAATTAGGTAACTAAAAGTGGTAGTAACATTGGGAGAGAACGGTATCCCGAGATCATGCCAATGAACCTTCCCACAGAGATTCATTCTAAGTGTGCTGGGGGCTGGCCGCCATAGATACTGTATATTATCTACCTTAGTGGAATACAATATCTGACTATTATTATGTCGAGCCACTATTTCACTATAGGAATACTGGAACCGCTAATATCATATTTTTAGAGCAGTGGTACTACGGGGGACTGATACATCCTGAAAGTGCCTATTTTATTTATTTGGTTCGGTTAGCTCATGTTTGGCACTGGCATGATCTGAGGATACTTATTATGCATTATTTATAAGATAACTCAGACTCCACAAAATAGCAAGCTGTATAAATGATTGGCCGATATAAGAAATAAAAGAGTATGTGCTGGTAGTCTAGGAACATGAACTATTATGGTACAACAGTTCAACCCTTGTCCTTGTTTGGTTGTAGGGTTGCGCCAATGTGTCATAATAGGTCGTATACCGAAGCTGCATATTATATCTATATCTTAGCTTGTATTATGACATGTGTGTCCTAAATTATATTGATTTTGTTGTATATTCGTCGTATTCATAATTGGTGAGTCATACCCTATCTCGGAGTAGTACGACACCTCTTGTCCTTGTTTGGTTGTAGAGGTATCCTACTACTTCGATGAAAGGTCATACGCTTGTCGTTGTGGCACGAATTTCCTATTTTATGTACTTTATTGGTTTTTACTTCATTTACTTGTGCCCCTTTGTGGTACTTGCTATCGGAGCCTGATCCCGTTGGTTTTGTTTGGCCAGGTTTAGTAGTAGATCTCGAGGATCCTGTCATGTATCTGACCGATGGTACACATCAGGAGAATGTCCGCCGAGGAACTTGAGTGGGTTTCTTCTTCCCCTACTATGAGTATCATTTTTTATTACCTTTTTGGCGTTTAGCCGACGACACCTGTTAGCCGATTTATTTGGACATTAGTTTCTCTATATGATTGTATATTATTCAGATCACAGCTGACTTATAGTCATGTACTCCTGACAATGTACTAGTGTACCATCTTGTATAATTAGTTTCATGATCATTCTGATAGAGCATTAGGGACACCTAACTGCTTTATCTTACATGTTCATTCTTATTATTTTTTGGTTGATGATTGAGACATAAAAGTTCTTGACCATAGGAGACTTGATTGTAGCATGCACCCTCTTGTCTTATACAGTCGTGATCGTCGTACGACGTATAGTACCTTATACGGGATAGCTGGCCATGTCCATCTTTGTATTTCGGTACTGGGTGTCACACACAACCTTTTCGTCAGTCCCAACGTACTCATCGACCTCCTGCTTATTTTACTCCCGATTGTTTCGGTCCACCGGATAAGTTTAATTTTGCTACATTAGCCTCATATTTTACAATTTTATTCTTTTCATACTGCTATTCATACTACATGAGAGCCCGATTCTTATCAAGAGGTAGTTTAGTAACCTGAGTGGGAGGAGACCATGTTAGAGGAATTTAAAGCATTTCAGCAGACAAGTACTTGGGATGTCGTTCCACTCCCAAACGGGGTCAAGAGTATTAGTTCCAAGTGGCTCTTCAAGGTCAAGTATCGAACTGATGGGTCCATTGAGCGATATAAGGCTCGTCTTGTTGCTCGAGGTTTTACACATGAGCACGAAATTGACTATGATGAGACATTTATCCTAGTTGCTCAGATGACCACAGTTCGTATATTACTAGTTGTTGCTGCCGCTCGTCAGTGGCCACTCTATCAAATGGATGTGAAGAATATCTTTCTTCACTGTTCTTTATCTGAGATTATCTATATGGATCCTCCTCCAGGTTTTTTACCCTATCAGGACATATTTGTCGCCTTCGTTGTGTTATCTATGGTCTCAAGCAAGCTCCCCGAGCTTGGTTTGAGTGTTTCAGGAGTGCTATTTATGAGGCAAAATTTTAGCAATGTTCTCAGGATCATTCTTTGTTTGTGCGGTCGTCATCGCAAGGATGGGTTCTTCTTTTACTCTATATGGATGACATAATTTTGACTAGCGAGGATTCAGCAGGAATTGCATCTACTCAGAGGTACCTTCATCAGCAGTTTTAGATGAAGTACCTTGGCTATCTTCGCTATTTTTTTGGACTCGAGATTGCACAAAGAAATATAGGGATACTTGTTTCTCATCATAAATATACTTCAGAGTTTATTTTATTTGCTGGTTTATCGGATAGTCGAACAATTGGTACTCCTTTGGAGTTTTATGTAAAGTTTTGTCCCACATATGGTGAACCTCTCACAGATCCTACTCGCTACAGGTGGCTAATGGGTCAACTTGTGTATCTTTGTTTGACCAGGCCAGATATTTCTCATGCAGTTACTATTGTTAGCCAGTTCATTTTTACGCCTCGATCAGCTCACTATGGTGCCTTAATCCGGATTCTACGATATCTTCAGTGCTCCATTACTCGCTTATTATTCATGTCTTTTACATCTACTCTGGAGCTTCGAGTATTTTCTGATGCAGATTGGGCAAGAAATTCGACCACCAGACGATCTACTACAGGATTTTATTTGTTTCTTGGAGATTCGTTAATCTCATGGCGAAGCAAGAAATAAGACGTTGTTATACGTTCTTCTACTGAGGCAGAGTACAGACTGTCACCACCAAGAAGATCGTCCATATATGTAGTCTGCTCTCTGATATGGACATTGCTCCTACATGAAATATGCCTCTTAATTGTGACAACAAGAGTGCTATACAGATTATAAAATAATCTAATTTTTCATGAAAGAACAAAGCACATTTAGATTGATTATCACTTCATCCGTGAGCATTTTTTGGAAGGCACTATTTATCTACCACATGTGACTTCAGTTGATTAGCTGGCAGATTTCTTTACAAAGTCACACCTAACATCGCGATTTCAATTTCTATTGGACAAACTCATGTTGTTTGACCCATCATGAGTTTAAAGGGATGTTAAGATTAGTTATATTTAGTATTAGATATTAATTAGATTTAGGATTATATTTCTTTTCTTATATAGATACATATTTCTTCTTCTACTCCTATAAGGATATGGATCCATTCTCCTTCTATATATATTCATAATTGTATAACTTTTTAACATTATCCATTAATAAAATTAATATTATTAATTTATTTTAATTTTAAATGACAAACACAAAATGCTTGAGTGTTTGTTGGCATTCTTTTTTTTGCAAGGACATGACTCGAACAAATAACTCTCATCAGTCGCAACTGCTAAGCCATCCCCAAGTGATGTCAGTTATACTTGTATGAAAAAATGGCAAAAGATAAGAACTGAATCGGATTTGTCTAGAATAAGAAGCTGAGAAAATAACAAATATTCAACAAAAAATTTACTGTACCGATAATAAATTTATATTAATTAAATATACTGATAGAAGTTTGGTAAATTTTGAAATTTCGATAGATATCGCCAACAGAGTTGGCAAAATTTTGGAGAACTTAATTTTTGCCAACCCAGTTGGAAAATTTTAACCAAGAATCCGACGTGTTACATATTTGGGCGGGAGAGGGCAAATTTTTGCCAACTCAGTTGGCAAAAATAAGGTTTTTTGTTTTTTGTTTTTTTTTTTTATTTGGTTTGGGTTTTTTTTTTTTGGTTTTATTTGTGTTTGTTTTTGTGGTTTTTTTTTTTTAGGTTTATTTTCTAGGTATGTTAATTATAACTTTGTCATAGTAACGTTCATATTTTAACGTACATATTTTTACAACGGTTCAATTATTTTATTTTTATAAATTTCTTCTGCTATTCATTTCTCACTCAATCCACTTATACTTTCAAACATAATCCACTTATACTTTCAAATAGAAGCTCAATCACTCTGTATTTAGAAGCTCATTCTCATGTGATGGATCATAGTTTAACAATATTATGTTCGGTTGGAGGTGTGCTTAATGGGTTAGTTTATGAAGGAGGTTTAACTGAATTTTTTTAATTGATCGAAATATTTTGTTTGATAGTTTACGTAATTAAATTATTGAGCAATGTTCTATTGATTATGAATTTATATTGGTTCATGTTTATTTAACTAATTGTATAAAGTTAGTTAGTGAATAAGCATGGAAATTTATTCTAGAAGTTAATATACAAGCAACGTACATTAATATTTATGTAACTTCACCACCACCTAGAAATAATATTATAAGTAGTATACGTGCTTCTAATGAAGTTAATACTGCTCTTAGTTCTTTTCATCAAGTTATTTTATTTACTGAACAAGAACATATAGTAGATTATGGTAATAACGACGATGAAAACAGTGATGATTTAATTAAAAATTTAGATGATGAATTTGATGGCAATGTTGATAGTGTTAGCATTTCAGGATTAATCATTGGAAGAAAATTTGATAATAATTTTGAATTAGATATTTTTTTAGTGAATAGCAATTGCACATAATTTTACTTGTCATGCTACTTTAAACAATGCTAGTGGAATTGTATATAAATGTAATGATTCAAGTTATAATTGGAGAGTATACGCTAAAGCAAGTGGTAAAGGTGAAACTTTTGTTATAACAACGTTAGAAAACGTACATTCTTGTTTAGGGGGACTTATAACAGGTTCTCATCCATTAGCTACTACTGTATGGGTTAATAAGATTATTGATAGAATTCGAGATAATCAGTCGTATAGTCCATCGCATGTTATAAATGATATATTTAGAGAACACGAAATTTATATTAAATATTGTAAAGCTTGGAAAGCTAGGGAACTTGCTCTATCCGAAATAAATGGTAGTTATATTGATGCATATAGTAGTCATGAAGAGTATGGCTTTAGAATTATTGAGACAAATCCAGGTAGCCAATATTTTATACAGACTACAGAAGACAATAGATTTTAAAAAAAAATTGTTTTAAGGCATGCATTGATGGATTTTTAAAGAGATGTTTACCTGTGATTAGTACTGATGGTACTTTTCTTTCTTCTAGATATCAAGGTATTTTATTTATTGCTTGTTCTCATGATCCAAATTATCAATTATATCCAATTGCTTATGTTGTTGCTGAGAGTAAAAATACTAATTCTTGGACTTGGTTTTTAAATGGTTTGAGAACATCTTTTGAAAAATATTTTAATTCATGGAATATAATTTCTTTTATATCAGATAAACAAAAAGGATTGATAAGGGCTATGCATGATATATTTCCAGAATTGCCTCATTTTTTTGTATTCAATATTTTAAACAAAATTTGAAAAAATTCTTCAGATTTTCACATTTTCAACATAGTTTAGACTATCTTTCTAGATGCTATAATGAAACAGATGCGAACTATTGTTTGAAAAAAATAAAATCTGAAAATATAGATGTTTACAACTGGCTCATTAGAGTAAATGATGAAACTCGTATTTTTTTTACAATGGATAACAGCGTATTCTCCTTGTCCCAGATTAGGTATTCACACATCAAATCTTGCTGAATGCTTCAATAACTGGGTAAAAAATTTACATGATAGACCAATAATGACACTACTTGATGGAATTTGAGCCAAAATTATAACACTTCAGGACAAGAACAAGAAAAGAGCTAAAAATCTTCAAACTGATTATTGTCCTAAGATGTTACAAACTATGGCTCTTATCATAAAAGAAAAATACCAGCTGCAAACATTGAATATAGTTAGATATTTGTTTGAAATATTAGATTGTAAAACAAATAGAACATATGTTGTAGACTTAGATGAAAAATCTTGTTCATGTTTAAAATGGTATCATACTTTACTTTCATGTGTACATGCATGTTATTTGTTTAAGTCTAAAAATATTAGCATCGAGAGTTTTTATCCAGGTATTTTCTCTAAGCAAGCATTAAGAAGCGTATATGAGCTGTACCTGGAGCCAATTCCAGTCCCCTACAACCTCCAAAATATATTGGTTAGAGGACACATTGGAGTACCAGATGTACGACGCAAGGCGAAAAGACCAAAGAAGAACCGGATCAAAGCGAATGATCAAGCTTCAAGAGTTCTTCGATGTAGTAACTACAATAATTTAGGATACAATAGAAGAACATGTACAAACCAACCAAGAGAATAAAGGCATTGCCGATAGTTTCATTTTCTGAGAACAATATGTAATTTTATTAAAATAGAACAAAGTTACATTCAAATAAAGTTTGTACTGATATAAAAAATTTATCGACCTCTCTAGGCTAATTTTTGATAGTTCGGACAATCAATCTTTCTTAGATTGAGTCGGTCCCTCTTTTCTCGTGTATTCTCTGGGGTCGCATCATCACCACCTCCTTGACTGTCCCATACTTGAGATGGCATCGGTGCTGATGGAGTTGTTAAGATATGCGAATAGGTAGTAATGTCGGGGGCGAATAGGTTATCCCACTGAGAATATCCCTCAGGGGCCTACTGAGAATCTCCCTCGGGGGCCCACTGAGAAGTGCCCACACCGGCCGTTGCCTGAGAAGTGCCCTACTCAGGCCTATGAGAAGTGCCCGCACCAGCCCACTGAGAAGTGCCCGTACCATCCCACTGTATAATGCTCGTACCGGCCATCGCTGTCATGACCCGCACCCAGTATAGGGGCACGAGAGCGTGGGTACGTCCAGCCTACGCCGCAGCATCGACGGTAGAACGCTGTCTAGGTCACAATACTAGCTAATCACTCTCACATGAATATCCAACTCCATAAGAAGACAGATATCACAATATAATATGGAATATACTCAATCACATAAGCTAAAGCACGATGAGATATCAAAGCAAACAAATGAAGTATAAGACAAGTATAAACAACAATAAATAATCTAACCTGCAATCAATAACATCCAAGTCTCCAAGTATGTCGGAAACAAGTCCTCTATGTCACAGTCTGGAAAAAATATCCAGCCAGGATTGGAACGAAATACACCTCTAATAGAAGTTCCATGTATATTGACAAAAACTATAACACAGTGTAAAGAAATACAAGACAGATATGAATACTGGCAATAAGAAATACTAACGAGCATGGATGTACTAGAAATAGAAATACTGGAATAAATGGAATACTGGAATAAAGAATACTGGAGCATGTCATCATCAATGTACATCTAGCCATGAAATAGAAATACAAGTACACGCAAGAACAATAAACTGGTATATAAGTGTGTACAAGAACAATAACTAGAACATGTGGAGATGCTAGATCAATATATTAGAGATACATGTCAAGAATCATCTAACTAAGTGTGTGAAATATCAGCATATCATGTGATCGGCTTGGGACTATATGACTCATTACATTGATTAGCGATCATCCCTAACAGGTCAGGCTAACCACATGTAACAGCGATGAGGCATGTAATGGTAAGGCTGCACCGACGTGAGGTGTGGGTGATCTATGATGCATATAAAATTGGGTATGATCACATAAGCTACTAATATTTCTCCCGTTTTTCCCCATTTAGCACGATGGATTCCAATCACGACTCCTTGTGACTGGTCTCAATGATGCCAACTCGTGTAAATAACAGTGTCAGAGTCATGTACGCTATACAATAAGAGTTATAGAGATAATCAACATAATGGAAACTGTCAAAGAATGTACTCGCCTGGGGTCCTGCTGCTGGTATGAATCAGAGTCCAAGTCACAGTCCAAATAGCCTATGTATTACAAATTTACCATGTCAAAAGATAATTTATTTTAATTTATTTAATTCTAGAATAATTACTCTAAAATCCTATTTTAATCTTATTATTCTGATTTTTAGGTTAATTCCTAAATTTTGTCCAAAGGAACTGAATTTTATCAACTCGAGACTCATGGCACACAAATCGAGGCGATCTATTGACCGAAAAGTCAACCGACATAAACTCAACTTTCATGTATGATTTCCTGTATATTTCAGCGTCAAAAACATGCTAGAATTTACGGCTCATCCAAATTCAAATTCGTTTGGGAATTATGGCACATACAAATTTCGTATTGTGCACCGATGGTTAAATTTTAACCTAGAAGTTCTACAGAATTAACAGTATAGAAATAGTTCGATTTAAATTCTGGGGAAAATATATGTCAATGATATCGATATTAGCTTTCCAAAAATTCAAACGGTTCATGATTCTGATTCCTGGTCCCGAAATCGCAAAAACATCGAAACACATCTATTTTCGGACATGCTGTGCTCTACGAATTTTTCAGAATTTAATACTCATAATTTCGTAAAAAAATTTATATAATCAGAAAGCTAACCTCAAAATCGTTCTAACACAAAAAAAACTAGGCCTTGTTTGGAGTCCGGAGCTATGCGCAATGGCTTCTGGAAGATGAAGGAACCCTAGATGACAATTCTCCAAAAATTAGCTCAAGAAAAACCCTAGAAATTAATAACTAAACTATTATATATATAGAGGAGAGAGAGAACAGCCACGGCTCAGATCTTGACACGTGGCAGCCATCCGCGCAGTCCCACCCAAATCGAACGGTCGTAGATCCACGCGGTTCGGCTCAGCTGAGTCCGAGTCGAACTCTGACTCGGCTCGGCTCGAGGTCGGCTCGACTTCACCCGCACCCACCCCGCGGTCACTGACAGGCGGACCCCGTCCAGTTCGCTGTGGGAGGCTGACAGGTGGGCCCCTGTTGGCTGACTGGGCAGAAATAATTAATTTTTGGGTTTTCTTTTTCAGAAATTAGTTTTTAATTCAATTTTTCATAATTAACTCAAAATAAATGCTAAAATAATCAAAAAATTCACAAAAAATTCTAGAAAATATATTTTATTATTTAAAACCTAAAATAAAAGTTTGGGTAATTTTGACCCTAAAATAAATTCTTGAAAGTCCTAGGAAATTAGGGTTACTAGTTTTTAATTAACTAAAAACTGTAAAAATTTTCCAATAGTCCCAAATTAACCTAATAATAATATTTAAGCAAGAATTTCAGGATACGGAGGTTACAATCACCTAAGAAGTGCCCCAGTCAGGCTAATAAGTAGTGCCCGCACCAGCCAACTAAGAAGTGCCTGCACCATCCCACTGAGAAGTGCTCGCACTGTGTCACCCCCACTTTTCAGATTAAGGGTATTTTCATCTTTTTGTAATTAATGAGTAAATAATTGCATGATAATTAATTTTATTTAAATTATGGTGACCTTATTTGATTGTTGTGCTTTATCGTTATTCGATAATTAGAACGCTACGCTAGCCATTGTCTTCCAACAGATTTACACCGTTGTCCTAGAAATGCCAGACCATTAATTGATGCTTGTGTCCCACTTAAATCCAGCCCTTTGTACTTTTATTTAATTTTAGAACACCTCCTTGCATTTATTTAATTAATTAAACAATAAATCCAATTTGTGAAATTTTTCAAATTGTTGGGCACTTTCATGCAAAAGCATATTAAGGTGTCCACCCCCTTGGACATGACACATGAATAAAACCCATTTCTCCCTCATTCATATTTTTCTATGATTTTTGGGAGTGTGTAATTGAACAACAACCTCCTTAAGACCATGGCCCTTCAAACCTTGAACCAATTGAATCCTAGCTTTCATTTAAACCCATTCGAACCCTAGCCCATTGGAATATCTCCATAACAAGCCAAGGTCTTTTCCTAGTATTGACCAAAGTCAACATATTCTATGTCAAATCCACAACCTTTGTATATATATATATATATATATCATCTTATTTATTTTCTTTCTTTTTAAACCTAAAACCAAATACCATAGCCGACATCCCCTTCTTCCTTGCTCTTTCCGCCGACCGGAGTAACCCCCGGCGGAGTTCAACGTCGTACCCTAGCTGAACTTCGTCGACTCCTCCTCCTTTCCGTATCATCTTCCCATAGCCGGAGCTCACTGCCTTTCTCGACCATTCCCTGTCCAACCCGACGACAGCCAACCCGCCATCGATCCCGGCCACCCGGTCACTACCGTCAACGCCTCCATCAATCACTCCGTTCAGACTTCACCTCCTTGTCGATCGGAGCTGCTTATATTATCAACCACGTCGACTCGCCCCCCATCTTCTCCTACCAACACCGGAGGACCGTTGTACCTCGTCGACCGGAGCTCGACCCACGGCCAACCTCGCTGCACCGCTGCCATCACCTTCCTCGACGCTGAACCAAGCCCCGCTGCACCAGAAGCCGCTGTCGACCGACGACCGACTGCACAGAGCCGCACGACTGGCCCCTTCCCGACTACATGACGCTGATGAATCACCTGTACGATCGAACGAACGCTGACCTCGCTAAATCCGACCGGAGCAGCCACCTCGATTGGACGCTGTCACCGCAGGCCCCTTCAACTCGACGATGCCGCGACACGTACATCTCGTTCCCGCACATAGGTTCGAGTTCCTTCTCGCATATACGTACACGCACACGTGTAGTTCCCCTTGGTTGCCTTCATACTTGCTATGTTGAATGCTGGTATATAGATATAAAAAGTTGGTGTGTACGTAGGTACGTATTAGTATTGGTATAAGTATATGGTCATTATGTGTATATTGATATATATATATATATGTATAACCATAACGTATGTGAACCTAATTAGTATATATGTAGGGTACATGTATTAGAATAGGATTAAATATGTTTTGGTATATTTATTATATATCTTCCTAGTACATGTTTAATATAGATACAAGGTATAAATTATATTTAAAGTATATGTATATACATATATCTAATATAATTGTAACTAATAGATATTTATGTATATGTTAGATCATATTATGTAGATGACTTGAATGTAACCACAGATACCCCGTAGTTACATCAACCTGTGACCATGTAGCGTGTTAGAAGACTGCCATATGTACATTGACGTACTGGCAAGACCGTACCACTGACTGTCTATTATGCACAGCAACGACAGACGTGACCCCCCTAGCGTAGTCCCTAAGATCATGGTGTTGATTGTGTATTGGTGTAATATCTAATGCAGTATTATTTTTATGATATATCTATAGGACTGTTGGATCACTCAGACGATACCTTGGAACCCGGATATTGGTATTGACAGCTAAGGACCACAGGCGAGTATATTCTCTGACAGTTTCCATTATGTTGATTATCTCTATAACTCTTGTTGTATAGCGTACATGACTCTGACACTGTTGCTTACACGAGTTGGCATCATTGAGACCTGTCATGAGGACTCATGATTGGAATCCATCGTGCTAGCTGGGAAAATAGGGAAATATTAGTAGCTTATGTGATCATACCCAACTTTACATGCATCATAGCTCACCCACACCTCACGTCGGTGCAGCCTTACCCTTACATGCCTCATCGTTGTTACATATGGTTAGCTTGACCTGTTAGGGATGATCGCTAATCAATGTAATGAGTCATATAGTCCCAAGCCGATCACATGATATGCTGATATTTCACACACTTAGTTAGATGATTCTTGACATGTATCTTGGTATATTGATCTTGCATTTCCACATGTTCTAGTTATTGTTCTTGTACACACTTACATACCAGTTCATTGTTCTTGCATGTACTTGTAGTTCTATTCATTGCTAGATGTATATTGATGATGATGTTCCAGGATTTCTTATTCCAGTATTTCTTTATTCCAGTATTCTTATTGCTAGTTATTCATATATGTCTTTTATTTCTTTACACTGCATTATAGTTTTTGTCAATATGCATGGAACTGTTGTTAGAGGTGTATTTCGTTCCAATTCTGACTGGATATATTTTACTAGAGATCTTGAGGAGTTCTGTACCACACACTACGGACCAGGTATAGATGCAGACTACGCACCAGAGATCCTAGAGGAGACTATGCCTCTAGATGAGACGTTACCTGCAGCTATCTAGATAGTATTTATGATGCTTTTAGACTTATGAAGGTTATTTCAGTTTATGTTTAGACTCGTGTTAAGTTTAATTGAAGACTTGTGTTGGACAGCTAGACTGTGAGTTATCTTTATGTTTTAGACATGGTGTTTAACTATGTCATTTCCTTTTATCTTTTATCGTGCCGTATAGTTTTTGTGATTGAGTTATATTGTGAGATTATTGTGAGATGTATATTGACCTCCTTATGGAGATGGATATCATTGACATGTGTTTAGTTATATAGTATTACTGTGACCTAGACAGCGTTCTACAGCCGATGCTGCGGCGTAGGCTGGACGTACCCACGCTCTCGTGCCCCTATACCGGGTGCGGGTCGTGACACACTGGCCGTCGCCTGAGAAGAGACATCATCATCTTGCAGTGGCAGACTATCATCTTGATACCAAACTGAGGTATACTTCCTAGGGGGCGTGCTTATCATCGTGCAACAAAACCCTAAGGATAATCTCCTGGAATAAGTAGGGAGGGTTCGGAGGAGTCGGTCCTCATTGCATAGAAGCCAAAAATTTGCCAACCGCTGTGCGAAACGGGTCACCCACTGAATAATTTTGGTATGCGGTATTTAAATCTGGAAGCTAAAATATTAAATAGAATTCAATAGAGGACATAAATAAGTACTACGAAGATAGACATTTTTATATAAAAATAACGTTAAATATTATACTTACTCGTTCCGCATCCACTAAGATTTCTTTCTCACTAATACGCTCTAGGTGCATAAAGTTGTGGCAGAGCCACGAAAGCGTCACGAAACTTTTACCATATATGGTAGGCGGCTCCATGCCTAAATACTTCCTAATCACAGTTTTGGCACAAAATGATTCATTATTTTAAAATATTATAGGTTCACCCATAATAGGTAATCCTAAAATATTTGCCACATCTACTAGCAAAATGGTCATTTCTCCGAACGGTAACTGAAAGATATTTCTTCCTGGCCACCACCGCTCAACTAAACTAAAGATCAAGTCTTGGTCGTGACGTAAAAAATGTATCTGATCAATATGATCAAAACAAAATACGTTCACCATACCATATTATTCTTCAGTCAACATCCAGTACCCAACATTGTCCACATAACGCCATGCGACATGCTCTCGTGCTCGAAATGTATCAGGATAATCGTATTGCTATATATAACATATATAAACGATGTTATTATTAGACATGTAAAAAATATAAATTATATTTACTAAAATAATTCAATTTTTATATACATGTCCAGAAAATACTAGACTAGAAATGTGCGATTAACGTAGCTGGATAATCGTATATGTAGTAGGCCCTCATGGAATACGTCCATCATTTTGGGTACCCATCTGTATTATTTAATATTTAGTGTTAAAATATGTAATCAAATATTTAGTGTCAGTTTGGCTAATATCATGAACATTACAATTATAATAGTTAAAATAGCAACTATAATTACATAATTATAATTAAAAAAATTATAAACCTGTTCTCCTTCTCTTTTCTTCCTTCTCTTCTCTTCTCTACTCTACTTACTTCCTCCTGCTCTTCTCTTCTCTGCTTATTCTTCTTCTCTGCTTCTTCTTCAATTGATATTCCTATTTTCACTTGTTGTGCTCCAACGTTGGTTCCTCCCTCCCTCTCCTTATACTACACAACCCCCACCAACACCCACCTACAAATTAAACCAACCACCATCATTTAAACCAATAACTACATCATTTAAACCAACAACCTATTAAACCAACCAACCAACCAACCCACCCACCAACCCAACTAACCCACCGCAAACCAACCCGCCCGACAGCCATATTTTTGCCAACTGGGTTGGCGAAAATATGTCAATTCCCGCCCAAAATTGTATTTTCGCAAACTCCATTGGCGATATGTATCGGAATTTCAAAATTTTACAAACTTCTATCAGTATATTTAATTAATATAAATTTATTATTGGTACAGTAAATTTTTTGAATATTCAATTTCAAAAGAGAACCGAAATAGCCTATACCTGAAATTAAAAGTAGTGATTCATTTATTTATTTATTTGAGAAAATAAATGTTGCAGGTTTTCCTAGTAAGAATTTTTTTTCTCTTTTGTATAATCTGTCTTTGGTAGTTTTGCTTCTTCCTTTTTAAGACGTGAATACAGATAATTTTGGCAAGATGCACAAGTTGGCCTTATAAAAAAGAAAGAAAGAAGGTAAATAATAATAAATTACTCATTGAAATGAAATTGAGGGAACCCTCATATTGTCTGCTAACAAAGTAGTTGTTGCTGTATCTCGGGTCAACATAGAGCTGAAGAGTTTTCTTTAACTCAGTTATAATAATGGAAAAATGATATTTGGGTTGAGAGGAACTCTCTTGACCTCAGGATTACTCAATAGCTATGAGACCTATGCGCTAGCCAACTGCGCCACCACCCCAATTTGTTATTTAATTTTGTTGCATCTAAGACATTATGATCTCAAGGATAAGACTTATACGATTATATAAATATTTTTAGTTATATACATATTTTGCGACTAAAAAATAAGTTTATTTTAAAAATAATAATTTTTTGTATGTATTTTGAAGCTCAATTTTGATAATTTAATAACTAGTCTAACTTTAAAGGCAAGTTTGGAATACAACAAATGTGTGTTTAAAAATAGGCTAAATTATAATTTGATATCTTCAACTATTACAAATGTTCAACTTGATATCCTCAACTTTGATAGACGTCAACTTGATACCCTAAAATTTAAAAATGATCAAATTACCCCCGTTCGTCCCCTCCCTCTCCCTCTCGACTGCTGCACTATCTCCCTCTTGGCGGCTGCACCCCTGTATCCCCTCCCCAGCGTCATGCCCCTCTTTCGCCCACGGCGGTGGCGACAGCAGCACGCACGCGGCGGAGAGAGATCACTACCAGAATAAGTCAAATTAGCGACATCTCAAAACGTTGCTAAATGGCCAAAAAATATTGCTAAATAATTTTAGCGACATCTGTAGTGACGTTACGTTGAAGTCGCCTTTAAGCTAGTCGTTGACCGAAAAAATGTCGCAAAATGTTGCTATTCTGATATTTTCTAGCGACGTAATTGCGTCGCTATATTAGCGACGTGTAGCGATGCAACGTTGCTAAATTAGCGACGTCTTGTTTGTCACTATATGTCGCAAAGTTTTTTCTTTTTAGCGACGTTGTGCGACTCATTTAGCAACGTTATATTGACTTAACAATACTGCCATGTCAGCAATTTAGTGACGTGAATAGCGACGTCTATAGCACATATTCAGCGATGTAATTAGCGACGTATGTAAACGTCGCTAAATGTCGTAAAATGTCGCTAAAATGTCGCTAAAGATACAGTAAAAAAATTAAAAAATGAATATCGAATAGTTTCTAAACCATTCTTCCTACAGTTTATGAATTCATAATTTGTACAAATAGAACCGGAGCAACCCTCTGTTGAATTTGCTGGGTTCGCCGACCCCCTTCAGTTGAACACTCAACATCAGTAAATTAACATACATTTAATATGAATAATATAGTAAAATTTAAGGAAAACGAAATATTGAGACTGCCACATTTTCTAGGAAAGGGTATTTTAGTCATTTTATAATTAATTAAATATTGTGCATGTTAAATAATTATTTATTGTATTATTTAATTATTGTTAGAAGTTAGTTATTTATTTTGGACTTGTGTTAGTGGACCTAACTAGTTTAGTTTAGACTCATGGACCAACATGTATTAATTGTTAGAATTGAGCCCATTTAGAAATCCATTCATTAGGAGGATGATTAGTTTAATTAAACCATTAGACTAGAACCTTCCTCCCTTAATTATTTCTTCATAAGAGGCCCCAAGGGGTATAATGGAAATTACATAGTAGCTTGAGGGAGGGGCTAAGGGGTCCGGCCTATTAAAGAAGGGGAGAAAGTTTCTCTTTCCTCTTTTTATTTGAAATCTAGATCTAGAATTTTTCTCAACCAAATTCCTTCATTCCATATCATTTTTTCTACCAAATTTTAACCCAATTCCTTTCTAAATTATCATTAGAGACTAGTGGAGCAAGAATCTAGAAGAAGGAAGCAAGGATCTACAAAAGGAGCAAGAATCTATAAGTTAGAGGCCAATTTTATCACATTTGGAGGTTACATTGGGAATCCATCTTCCAATAGGTATAATTTAGTTTTTTTCTCTTAATTTATGTTCTAAATCTGAGAATTAATCATAAGAAATTAACCCATATGCATAGGCTACCAATAGGATTTGGAATTGAGTTCATAGGAGGCCTATTGAGAAAGTTATGGTACTTTTTGTGTCAATTTTAGGAAAATTTTGAGATTGACACTTGTTGTGTTTGTCAATTTGTCCTATAGATCAACTTGGCATGTGTTTGTGTGTTTGGGGCTAGTGTCGTGTCTATAATTTGGTACATGTAGGTCGTATTCCAATAATTTAGTGATACGTGTTGATTTGGGGATTTTTTTTTCTCCGATACGGGACTTTGTGCATGTCATATTTTGACAGGGACACGTAGATTTGTGTTTGACTCTTCGTATTGTTCATAAATAATATATTAGACTTGCTCATGTCCTTTGGGGTACGTTTGGATGTGTGGTGGACTCGTGTCGCAAGCATATCCTAGATCTAGTGGGATACGGGTGTGGTGCACTCCACGTGTTTGTGCATTTTATTTCTAGATCTATTTTTTATTATTCTTAGTCATTATAATATATATATATATATATATATATAACATCATATACAAGTATGTATATGTATATGTATATATATATATACAATATTCCCATCATGTCATGCAAGTTCCTTGTGAAATGGTGGCAAAGGATTGATGAGAAAGAGACGATGTTATTTTTTATTTTCATATATTTAATTTTATCATTTTTCTCAGATGTCTGAGAAGAGTTTTCTCCCTTTTCAGTAACTAAAGGGGAACGAAAACTAGAGGATGAAATTCTAGCTTTAATTTGTGGAGTAAATCTAACTTCCACATCTCCATCTGGATTTTGGATTACCTGATCTAACTCAGTATCCATTATGGGTCTAGGTGGAATAGCCTGATTTAAAACCCATCTATCATGGAATTGAATTTTATTCCATTTGATAATTTTATTAGCAGCGACATTTGATGTTAACAAATTTGTTTCAATAAAAGTCGTCTTACGAGGTTTAGTAAGATGTCTAGCTTTTGGAGCCAAAGTAGACAATACTTTAAAGTGTATCATATAGAGGATAGCAATGGTTTCAGAACCTTGCTTGAAGTTATAACCATAAGTCTTCAGATTAAAAAGTTACTGCATCCAGTAAATTTGTATCTGTAAGGGATAGACTTAAGTTGGGATAAACGTTAAAGTAGACTGGTCCATGGCAAAGACTAGTCTACATAACGCCCATGAGAGATGGTTGCCAGTCAAGGCATCTAGCATCTCTTAGAGAGGATATAAATGAAGCATTTAAACCCTGAAGGGTAAGTGGTTTTAATGCAACCTGAATTAATCCAATATGGATAAAATTATAAGCATTATTCCCTATATAGGGTTCAAGGTCTTCTTCAGAAAGAAACTTGATAGAATGCTCAGTATCATTGACCTGAACGGTCCTTTCCATAGTTTTTATGGCAATTGATGACTTGAAATCAAGCCAACCAATTATATATATATCCTTTGGCTTAACGCTTGGGATAGTCCATTTATTGAGTATAGTTAGATATAGTATCATATATATATATATATATATATATATACATATATATATATATATATACATATATATATATATATATACATATATATATATATACATATATATAGTTGGTATATATTAGTGTATATATATTGGTGTATATAGTAGCAGTGTGTTTGTATGTGTGTGCTAGTATATAAGAGAGGAAGGGGTTTGACACATTTAGCGACAGCAGTAGAAGCTACAGCAACAGCAGTAGTAGCATTTAACGACAGCAGCAGCAGCAGCAGCAGCATTTAACGACAGCAGCAGCAGCTATAGCAACTGCAGCAACTACAACAACAGCAGCAACAGCAATCAGCGACAGCAGCAGCTACAGCAACAGCAGCAGCAACAACAACAGAAATAGTGACGGCAATAGTAACCGTAGCAGCAGCAGCAGTATTAGCAACAGCATTAGCAACATTAGTGACGGGAGCAGCAACATTAAGTGAGTAACAGTAGCAATAGCGACAACAACAGCAAATGCAAGCTCTAGGGAGCAGCAGCGTGTATCGGGGAGGGCTAACAAGTTGTAAGTTAGCTAGTTCGGTTAGTAGTATATGTTTTGTTAGTATAATAGTTAGTTAGATGTGGATAATAATTGATAACTATACATATGTCTATATATGGTGAGGTATTAGTGAGTATCTATAGGTATGATAAGGTTTAGTTGGATTCTTAAAGTATATATATATATATATATATATATATATATATATATATATATATATATATATATATATATAAAGTATTGTATTGTAGGTTAGTATCTATGTATTAGTATGCTATATTAGTAGCTAATTGTTTAGCATATGTTAAGTTGATGTTAGCTATGATTGAGGCTTTGACAATTACCTTGAGATACCAAGGTAAGTATCAAGGTATTTGAGGATACCCAAGATATTGGGTTTGGATATCAAGATGGAGGTTTAGTGGTGCAATACCGAGTTGGTTCAAAACTAAGGTATCCATTTAGTATTTGTAATTAGGATTTATATATTTAATATTGCTTGAATGTACATATGTGATATTTCATATCTCTTGGTTGTGTATCCTGAGATACGGTATCTTAGTATCTTAGATTTATCTTGCATGACCTAGATTCTTTATATATGAACCCAACATCTTTGAGATAGACTTATGCAACCTAAAAATAGGTAGTTTGACCAAATTTGACCGGTTTGACTTAGAGTTGACCTAGTTTGACTATTTTGACTTAGAAATGGCTCTTTGACCTAGATGTTGACTAATTTAACTTATTTTCTTTATGAAACCTTGTATTGATATTGTATTCCCTGTCACGCCCCGATCTTCCGCAGGCTAAATCGGCTGTTCCCGCCAGGAGAGAATCACCGTGCTAGTGCTCCTGCGGATGATCGCTTTGACCCACACGAGCGTGAGCCATGCCCGTACAAGACCGTGGTCCATTGGCTGGCGATAAGATTTCTAAGCCACAGAGTCGCAAAGATTGTTCGAGTGCAGCGGAGTCATGAACGCATAGGCGATCGGTAACAAGTTTATTGAGTTGATAATATAGAGGAAGCATTGAATAACACAAGTTGAAGTAAAGCAACTCTTTTATTGATATAAACATGTGTTACATGTGGCGTATAGCCGAGATTATAAGTCGCTCAAGCCTCTCTCTCTGAAACATAAAGCGTGCCAAGTGGCTACAATTGTGGAATGATTATACAGGCGATGTTCAGACAAGTTCAGGCAAGTTCCAACATTATGTCTTGTATATGTTCTTCAGTTCCAGACGCACCGCTGCTTTGGAGTAATCTCCACGCCTTAGCACGCACGAATAAGGCATCTGCACCGAACAAGGTTCTCCGTACCCTGCAAATAAACTGGTGGATTATCAGTACACGAATGCACTAGTGGGGAGGCTACTCGCCCGCTCGACAAATCCAAACACGTATATAGGTTCCATGCACCAACTATTATGTTGTCTTTCTAGTTGCCTTAGGATCAGTTACATGCAAGCTTTGAATAGCCTAAACCGTGTGGCAGTGCATCATACAATATGAAAGGAAATACGACGAGACTTACCAACTTACTATTTGGCCTTCCCTGTCCAAGGCAAACATTGTTAATTCAAGCACGGGCACGTATAAATATTCAGGAGGCATAGCATATGCAACACGAGTATTGTTGTATCATGATCGTTCAGGTGTTCATTTGTTTCTTGATGCGATGCAATGACTCGCACGCGGATAGCCGCTAAGCGAGAATGACTTATCTATATGAACATGAGTCGCTGGCATAGCCATAAAGGACCATTTTAGTCTTGAACAAGGATGGCATGCAGCCAAGATTCGTGATTGCTACAGTCCATCTTGTCCAGATGTGTGAGACTAATCGTGAAGTTTCATCCGGATCGGATCGGCCCCGGCGCCTCAGAAACCGTCCGTGGAACTAATGATCTTGTTTCCAAGTTGTCCGCGACATGCAGGTTAGGGTCTTTCCAAATCCATAATTTGATATGATAATCCATGATTCATTGTTCTGAAATGAGTGATTACTCCATGAGCTGTGATTTATGATTTTGCTTGACAGAATTCTTGTTCAGATGTAAATCGGATGTGATTATCATTCAGGTGCAACGTGAAAGGATTCTTGATTCATGAATAACTTGCCTTGATGCATTCCCCTGGTTCGGGGATGCCTTGGCGACCTAACGGTCCCCGGATACTTTCAGGTTCATTCAGACATGGAACGACTACTTAGTAGTCTCCCGGGGTTTGGATAAAAATAAGGCAACATACAAGCAGACAAGCATGCATTTGTATAAACACAAACATTCACGTTAGCTCGGACCCGAAGGTAAGCCGAGAGGTAAAACCGTTAGGGGACTTCCTGAGCGACACATTCTAGGGTAGCATGCGAGGGTCTGAACATATATATATATATAAGTAATGTTTCATTTTCATGTTCTAGCATAAGAAATATAAGTTGGGATTTTCTCTTATCTAGGTGCGTTGGATTTTTGTTAGCATGCAGGGGGGTGATTCACCTAGCGACTAGCATGAACATTCAGTATTTTAAGTGTGCTAGCTAAGCAAAGACAAGTTCACCGTAGCCACCCACCTTAGCGATGATTTACCTCGGTTGAGCGATACGTCAAGCGAGCCTCTGAAAGCCTAAGCCGGATCCCTGTAGGGACAAGTCTGGATATCCTTTGCCTCAAACGAGTATTCTCGCCTGAGCAAAGCGGGTCGGGATATGCACTTTTGCCGTTTGAATCGGCAGTCCGCTTGAACGGAATGGGGTGTTACATTCCCTATCTAGGTCTTCGAGGCACCGTATCAGACATCTGTAAGACTATTTACCAGACTTCAGGCAAATATATTCTCTGATAGTTTCTCATTTATGATATCTTCTATGTTCATTTTATCTGGTGTAAATATCCTTGTTCTATTGACACGATGGTTACAAGGATTGGTATATCCAGATCTCGTTATGAGATATTATTCCTTGTTATATGGTGTATCTTGTGCAAGCCTTGTTTCATTATTTATCTTGTATATGTACAGACACTGATTCTTGGTAAGACTAGCTATCTTCTTGGGAAATCTTGTGCCATGGCGTACCATGGTTGGATCTACTATACCAGTCGGGGTGGAGAGTATTTTAGTATAGATATGTGATCATACCCTCCTTGTGCATGTCTTATTCCTTGTGAGTGTTGATCATACACCGCACGTATGATTAACGATACAATTTACTCTTGTGTAAGTTCCCAAGCTGATCACATGTTAAGCTAGTACTCACACACTTAGTCATTAGTATTCTTGTTCATTGTCATATTGTTCATTATTATATTTATTACAGTATTTCCTTACTGTATATATCTTATATCTATTATTGCATCTTGTATATTCATATATTTTTACTGTTATATAGTTTGTATCATTGATTAGAACTACTGTTAGAGATGTACTCTGCTCATTTTATGACTGGATATATTTTTTCCAGATGACACTTAGGAGTGGCATCCTACACATTATGGGCCTCAGGATGTTGTGGGCTTAGAGTCAGATATCCTGGCTCAGGAGGGACTTATCCCGACTGAAACAGATGACCCGCGACTTGTAGCTTCTTAGTATTCTTTTGTACTAGATTTGTCTCCAGCTTATTGTTTAGTATTTCTTCTCAGACTTATTGATGTTATTATTTAGACTCATGAGTTGTATGTGACTGTTCTATTCTTTATCATATCCGTGCTCATTTCCATCTTATATCTGTGATTGAGTATATTAATATTTGTTGGTGGCTCATTATATTGTTAGATAGATTACCCAAACAGCATTCTACCGTCGATTCTATGGCGTAGGCTGGGAGTTGTTCCTGACTTGCATCCCTACATCGAGTGTGGGTTATTACATATTTTTAGTGGTGGCCCATGCAGGTCTTCGAGGTCGCAATTAGTACAATTTGTAGTGGTGCTCTGAATTGAGTACTATTATGATCCAGTTTCAGGACATAGGATATAGGCTATAGGCTAAGAATACTCAATCACATTTAGGAAATTTTTTTGATTTATTTAACTATTCTTCCTTGATATTGATACTTAATTTTTTAATCTGTCCTTCCTTGAGTGTCTTACATCATGTGCCATGTTGATTCTTTCTTTCGCTTTGTCTCAAGATGCTGCCTAAGACTAGATCGTAGCAGGGAGAGCAGCTGAGAGGTCTGCGACATCCCGAGGGCCTGCACCAATCACTTCTCAGGTGATTGGAGTATCAACTGCTTTCGGAGGTCCACCACCTACTCAGAGGACTGTGCCAGCTGTATCTGAGGGACTTTTACCTCCACCTTCCGTGTCAGCAGATGTGTAACAGATATTTACACTATTTTATAAGATATTGGAGGCACAGAGGGCTCAGTCTGAGGCACATCAGAGTTAGACCAATATTTTATGGTAGGGCATCGAGAGTGCTCATCAGCTTGCTTGTGCCGTAGTAGAGAGAGGAGTTTCGGTCCAGCAGCAGGATACTCCTCAGGTTGCTCAGCTTTGGCCAGGCAATATTCAGGACTTCAAGAAGCTAGAGCCTAGGGTCTTTAAGGGGACGAAGGGCATCATCTATGCTGATGATTGGCTCAAGGACATTGAGCGTCTTATGAGGGTGTCCCGTCTTTCTGAGGATCTAAAGGTTGAGGCGGTAGAACATTAACTGTTCGACGTTGTCCGCACTTGGTTCAGGAATGAGCCTATTCTTGTTGACGCGGGACAGTCTTAGGAGGTATTCAAGGACCTCTTCAAGAATAAGTTCTTTGCTCGGGAATACAGGCTAGACTTAGAGAGGCAGTTTAAGAGCCTTATTCAGGAAAGCATGTCTGTGGAGGAGTATGCTGCAGAGTTTGACAAGTTGAGCCAATTTGCAGAGTATTCGGTGAGAGAGTCGGAGGTTCGGGCTATTCATTTTTGTGAGGGTCTAAACTGGGAAGTAAAGATCCTTATTCCATCTTTTTATGAGACATACTCAGAGATACTTGCGGAGGCACGCGAGGTTGAGCGGGAGTTGGGTTTGAAGCCCAAGAGAGACCGTAATTCTTTTCTGTGGGCCAACAACAGTGCAGTATCTTCCAAGCGTCCTTATTTCTAGTCTAGGCCTTTCCAGCAGTCTCAGCAGCACCAGACTCCAGCTAGGGCACCATTTTACCAGGCACCACAGCAACAGAGACAGTTACAACAATCTTCTTGCCACTTCTGCAAAAAGCTCGGCCATATCTAGAAAGTTTGCAGGAAGAGGTTGGGAGTTTATTTGTATTATGGTACTAAAGGGCATCAGTTGAGGGATTGTCCTTCCGATCCTCATCGTGCAGTTTAGGGAGCAGCTTTAGCTCTGAAGACACAGGCGAGATCACCTGCAGTACAGCCGAGGGGACCGCTTCTGACTCAGCAGCAGGAAGGTGCATGTCAAGGACAAGACTTTGCTATGACCATCGAGGAGGATGAGCCCATCATTGCAGGTTCTATTCTTCTTGATTCCATTCTAGCTTTAGCTTTATTTCATAGTGGTGCTTCCCATAGTTTTGTATCTGTTTCTTTTTCTCTGAAGCATGGTTTGGTAGCTGAGTCTTTGCTTAGGACTTGCAAGATCATGACCGAGGGAGGCATTATCCTGGTTAATGATATTTGCAAGGATCAGAGAGTTACTCTGGAAGGCCAGGAGTTGAGTGCGTGTCTACTTATAATGCCACTTCTGAGCTACGGTATTGTACTCTGGATGGATTGGTTGAGTAGGCACCGTGCTAGTATAGATTGTAGAGGAGGTAGAGTTTTATTTGGTCTGCCGGGAGAGCCAGAGTTCGAGTTTGCTAGAGGAGCTGCAAAGCAGGGAGAAGGCATTATTTGTGGAGCTATGGTGGAAGATAAGGAGTTGTCGCATCCGTTGATAGCAGAGTTCTTGGATGTATTTCCTGAGGAATTGTCAGAATTGCCGACATATCGAGATATTGAATTCTCTATAGACTTGGTGCTAGGTAAAGAATCAATTTTGTAACATGTCTATAGAGTAAACAATATCGAGCTGGTAAAGCTGAAGAAGCAGTTGGACAAATTACAGGATAAGGGGTTTATCAGATTGAGTTCTTCACCGTGGGGAGCCCCAGTATTGTTTGTACCAAAGAAGGATGGATCAGTGCGCATGTACATTGATTATAGGGCATTGACTAATCTCACTATCAAGAATAATTACCTTTTGCCATGGATTGATGATCTGTTCGATCAGTTGAGTAGTGCCAAGATATTTTCTAAGATAGATTTGAGATCAGGCTACCACCAAGTGAAAGTAAAGCTGGAGGACATGCCGAAGACTTCTTTTAGAACTCGGTATGGTTAGTACGAGTTTATGGTGATGCCATTTGGGTTGACTAATGCACCGGCAGTATTTATGAACTTGATGGACAAGGTGTTCATCAGTACCTTAACAAGTTTGTGGTGGTGTTTATCGATAAGATACTCATACACTCGAAGACACCGGAGGAGCACGAGGAGCATTTGTGGATTGTGTTGGATGTGCTGAGGAAGGAGAAGCTGTATGGGAAGCTATCCAAGTGTGAGTTCTTCCTGGACAAGGTAGAGTTCTTGGGGTATGTTGTGACTAGTGATGGTATTTTAGTGGATCCGAAGAAGATCACAGCAGTGGAGTCATGGAAGACCCCGAGTTCAGTAGCAGAGATCAGGTGTTTCTTGGTATTGACAGGCTACTACAGGAAGTTTATACAAGATTTTTCAAGGATTGCCGAGCCGATGACAAGAGTCACTAGGAAGGATGTAGAGTTTGTTTAGACGGAGAATTACCAGGCTACTTTTGAGGAATTGAAGAAGAGGTTGAAGTCTGCTCCTATTTTGACATTGCCATCAGGGTCTGAAGATTTTACTATTTATAGTGATGCATGGGGAAAAGATTTGGGTTGTATTCTTCAGCAGAATGGGAAAGTGATTGTCTATGCATCCAGGCAATTGCGTCCTCATGAGAAGAACTATCCTACCCATAATTTGGAGTTGGCAGTAGTCATCTTTGCCCTGAAGTTGTAGAAATACTATTTGTACGAAGAGCGTGTGGAGATCTTCACAGACCACAAGAGCTTGAAGTACGTTTTCACGCAGAAGGAGTTGAACATGAGGCAACATCGGTGGTTGGAACTGATGAAGGATTTTGATATATCTTTGCAGTATAATCCTGGAAAAGCTAATATAGTAGTCGATGCCTTGAGTAGGTATCCGGTAGCTACATTCTTGACGCATGATCGATATTTGTTAGAGGACTTGGAGAGCTTGGGCATTGAGGTGATACTTCCTGCTTTGGCTATGCAGATGTGAGGCTTGCAGATACACTGAGATTTGATGGACAGGATCAAGGCAGCAAAGTATGAGGATGTATCTCTGAAGAGCATCAGAGCTTAGGTGAGAGCAGGATTGGAGGATAATTTTACCATTATTGAGGATGGTTCTTTGCGGCATGGAGTTAGATTATGTATGCCTAGTAGGAAGCTGCCTGAGGAGGTATTGCAGGAAGCGCATCACTCTCAGTATTTTATGCATCCAAGTGCCAACAAGATGTATCGGGATATGCAAGAGAGTGTGTGGTGGTATGGCATAAAGAGGAAAGTGGCACAGTTTGTATCCAGTTGCTTAGTGTGCCAGCAGGTAAAAACCGAGAGGCAGAGGCCAGGAGGTTTACTTCATCCATTACCTATTTCAGAGTGGAAGTGGGAGCACATTACTATAGATTTTGTGTCCAGACTTTTACGATCTCTATGAGGGAAAGACGCGATTTGGGTCTTCATTGATAGGTTGACCAAGCCGGACCACTTTTTGCCTTTCAAGGTGGGTTTGTCTACGGAAAAGCTGGCAGAGATGTATGTGAGGCAGATCATCAGGATACATGGAGTTTTCGTCAGCATAGTCTCGAATCGGGATAGTCATTTTACTTCTTATTTCTGAAGGAGTTTACAGCCGAGTTTGGGCACTCAGCTCAAGTTAAGTACTGCATATCATCCCTAGACAGATGGGCAATCAGAGAGGACTATTCATACTCTTGAGGATATGTTGCACACTTGTGTACTAGATTTTGGGGGTTCTTGGGAGGACCATCTCTATTTGATAGAGTTTGCTTACAACAACAACTACCAGGCTAGTATAGAGATGTCACATTTTAAAGCTATGTACGGTCGGAGATGTCGTACTCCCTTATCATAGGATGATATTGGAGAGAGATTTTTGCTTGGGCTAGAGATGGTTGTGGATGCAGCAAAGAAGGTTCAGTTGATCAGAGACAGACTTCGGGTAGCGCATGACAGATAGCGACATTGGGCCGATAGCCACCAAAGACCTTTGGAGTTTGAGGTATAGTTTTAGATTTTTTTTTATTTTATGCTTTTATTGGTTATTTGTTATAGTTTAAGTTCTTAAGGTAGTATTTTGTTCTAGGTGGATAGTTTGGTGTGTCTGAGGATTTCTCCGACACGAGGCACGATTCGCTTCGATGGAGGTAGGAAGCTTAGTCCGTGATTCATCGGACCTTTCACTATTATAGAAAGGGTCGGTACAGTTGCTTATAGATTAGACTTGCCACATGCACTGGAGGGAGTACACAACGTGTTTTACGTATCGCAGTTGAGACGGTACGTGGCAGATCCTAGTCATGTGTTGGATCACTCAGATATAGAGGTGGGCCCTACTCTTAGCTATCCAGAGCAGCCAGTTGAGATTCTGGATCAGAGAGAGAAGGTGCTGAGGAACCAGACTATTCCTTTGGTATGCGTCGCATTGAGGCATCACTCTCCGGGGGAGTCTACCTGGGAGAAAGAGGATAAAATGCGAGAGCGTTATCCATATTTGTTTGTACCTTGAGGTATGTTATTTCATAGTTATGTTCTATTTTTTCTGTTATGTTATATACTTTTGTTTTGTTTTAACTATTTTCTGGGGTAGTTTTCGTCTTTGAATTTTGAGGGCAAAATTATTTTAAGGAGGGTAGACTTGTCACTACCATATTTTCTAGAAAAAGAATAATTTAGTCATTTTATAATTAATTAAATATTGTGCATGTTAAATAATTATTTATTATATTATTTAATTATTGTTAGATGTTAGTTATTTGTTTTGGACTTGTGTTAGTAGTCCTAACTAGTTTAGTTTAGACTCATGGACCAATATGTATTAATTGTTAGAATTGAGCCTATTTAGAAGCCCATTTATTAAAAGGATGATTAGTTTAATTAAACCATTAGACTATAACTTTTCCTCCTTAATTATTTCTTTATGAGAGGCCCCAAGGGGTATAATGGACATTACATAGAAGCTTGAAAGAGGGGCTAAGGGGGCTGACCTATTAAAGAAGGGGAAAAAGTTTCTCTCTCCTCTTTTTATTTAAAACTAGATCTAGAATTTTCCTCAACCAAATTCCTTCTTTCCACATCATTTTTTCTACCAAATTTTATCCCAATTCCTTTCCAAATAACCATTGAAGACTAATAGAGAAAGGATCTAGAAGGAGGAAGCAAGGATCTACAAAGAGGAGCAAGGATCTATAAGTTGGAGGCCAATTTTATCAAATTTGGGGGTGCATTGGGAATCCATCTTCCAATAGGTATAATTTAATTTTTTCCCCTTAATTTAGGTTATAAATCTGAGAATTAACCATAAGAAATCAACTCATATATATAGGCTACCAAAAGGATTTGGCATTGAGTTCATGGGAGACATATTGAGAAAGTTATGGTACTTTTTGTGTCAATTTTGAAAAAATTTCGAGATTGACATTTGTAGTATTTGTCAATTGGTCCTATAGATCAACTTAGCATATGTTTTTGTGTTTGGGGCTAGTGTAGTGTCCATAATTGGGTACGTGTAGGTTGTATCCCAATAATTTGGTGATACGTATTAATTTGGGGGTTTTTTCTCCGACACGGGACTTTGTGCATGTCATATTTTGACACGAACACGTAGATTTATATTTGACTATTCGTATTGTTCATAAATAATATATTAGACTTGCTCGTATCCTTCGGGGTACGTTTGGATGTGTGGTGGACTCGTGTCGCAAGTATATCCTAGATCTAGTGGGATACGGGTGCGATGCACTCCACGTGTTTGTGCATTTTATTTTTAGATCTATTTTCTATTGTTCTTAGTCATTATAATATGTATATATATATAAATATATATATATATATATATATATATATATATAGTGTTTGTGCATTTTATTTCTACATCTATTTTCTATTGTTATTAGTCATTATAATATATATATATATATATATATATATATATATATATACATATACATATACATATACATATTATAATGACAACAATATATATATAATATATTATGTATATATATATACATATATATACATATATATATATATATATATATATATATATATATGTATATATATATATATATATATATATATATATACATATATATATATATATATATACATATATATATATATATATATATATAAGTATTGTATTGTAGGTTAGCATCTATGTATTAGTATGCTATATTAGTAGCTAATTTTTTAGCATATGTTAAGTTGATGTTCCCTATGATTGAGGCTTTGACAATTACCTTGAAATACCAAGGTAAGTATCAAGGTATTTGAGGATACCCAAGGTATTGGGTTTGGGTATCAAGATGGAGGTTTAGTGGTATGATACCGAGTTGGTTCAAAACCAAGGTATCCAATTAGGATTTATATATTTAATATTACTTGAATGTACATATGTGATATTTTATATATCTTGGTTGCGTATCCTGAGATACGGTATCTTAGTATCTTAGATTTATCTTGCATGACCTAGATTCTTAGTGTATGAACCCAACATCTTTGAGATAGACTCATGCAACCTAGAAATAGGTAGTTTGACCAAGTTTGCCTGGTTTACTTAGAGTTGACCTAGTTTGACTATTTTGACTTAAAAATGGCTATTTGACCTATATGTTGACTAGTTTAACTAATTTTCTTTCTGAAACCTTGTATTGATATTATATTCCCTATCTAGGTCTTTGAGGCACCATATCAGACATCTGTGAGACTATTCACCGAACTTCAGGCGAGTATATTCTCTGATAGTTTCTCATTTATGATATCCTCTTTGTTTATTGTATCTAGTGTAGATATCCTTGTTCTCTTTACACGATGGTTACACGGATTGGTATATCCAGATCTCGTCATGAGATATTATTCCTTGGTATATGGTGTATCTTATGCAAGCCTTATTTTATTATTTATCTTGTACATGTACAGACACTGATTTTCGAAAAGACTAGCCATCTTCTTAGGAAATATCGTGCCATAGCATACCATGGTTGGATCTACTATATCAGTCGAGGGTGGAGAGTATTTTAGTGTATATATGTGATCATACCCTCCTTGTGCATCTTTTGTTCCTTGTGAGTATTGATCATACATCGTACGTATGATTAACGATGCCATTTACTCTTGTGCAAGTTCCCAAGTCGATCACATGTTAAGCTAGTACTTATATACTTAGTCATTAGTATTCTTGTTCATTGTCATATTGTTCATTATTATATTTATTCCAATTTTCCTTATTGTATATCTCTTGTATATATTGTTGTATCTTGTATATTCACATCTATTTACTGTTACATAGTTTTTATCATTGATTAAAACTACTGTTAAAGATGTACTCTGCTCCTTTTCTGACTGGATATATTTTTCTCAGATGACACTGAGGAGTGGTACACTACACATTGGGGCTCAGGTTGTTGTGGGCTTAGATTCAGAGACCTTGGCTCGGGAGGGACTTATCCCGACTGAAACAGATGACCCGAGACTTGTAGCTTCTTAGTATTCTTTTATACTGGATTTGTCTCCAGCTTATTGTTTAGTATTTCTTCTCAGAATCATTGATGTTATTATTTAGACTCTTGAGTTGTATGTGACTATTCTATTCTTTATCATATTCATGCTTATTTCCATCTTAGATCTGTGATTCAGTATATAGATATTTGTTGGTGGCTGATTATATTGTTAGATAGATTATCCAAACAGCGTTCTACCGCCGATTCTGCGGCATAGGCTAGACGTTGTTCCCGACTTGCATCCTTATATCGGGTGCGGGTCATGACACGCATGGAGGATCTAGCTGATGCTGGGATAATATCGGTTCGACCTCCTCCATATGCCATCTATCTCTATGGTTTCGTTAGCATGAGGAACGTTGGACGAGGGAGTACTATCAGGCCTAGAACTACTCATCCCAGGAGTGTTATCACATAATGTTGTCGCAGTCGGAGATGTGACTGGTCAATATACTAGAGTACTAGATGCCGAGGATCCAGAACCAACAATAGGCTGTACCGGAGTAGCACTCCGTCTACCTCGGGACCTGCCGAGCGCTCCGTGTTATCCTGTCATACCTAATAACAACATATGATGAATAAAGAAATACACAAATATATAGTACATTCTACAGTCAAAATATTATAACTAGTGGTGTCACAAGTCTAAATAAATAGTACATTCTACAGTCAAAATATAATACATATCTTCGTCAAAATAGTACATTTTACAGTCAAAATATAGTACATTCTACAGGAAAAATATTTTATTTTCAATCATCTTCAGAAAATTTATCTTGTTCGCCTTACTCGTCCTCCTCTTCCTCTTTCTCCTCCTCCTCATCTTCACTTTCCTCTACTTCGTCTTCATCTTCATCTTTCTCTTTGGATAATTCTATATCTTCTACATTATTAGTCGTGTAATGAGTAACTTCCGTTGAGTCCACATCTACAATATTTGTTACAAGAGGTAGCTCGTTCTCCTGATAAGCTATTTCGTCAACATCAAAGGTATTTTTAGCTTTAGTCTTGTATATTGTCCACCAATCCGACCTCGCTGTCCTCCGTCTAGGATAAGTTATGAAGTACACGAGCTAAGCCTGACTTGATAGGACAAATGGTTCGTAGCCTTGATATCTACGCTTGTAGTTTATATCCACAAGACCATGCTTGTCAATTTTCCAACCATGATCTTGAATCAGATCGAACCATTCACACTTGAATAGCACGATCTTAGCAGGTTTTGTGCCATAATTATATGTCAATTCCATAATCTCTCGTAAGATGCCAAAGAAATTATTGCCTGGATTGACATCTTTGTAGTTCAAAGATTTGATACACAAACAACTATTTTTCGTGGAATCATGATCCAGAAAGCTGTCTCTGATCGGAGTATTTGTTGACTTGAACCTAAACCCATACACACAGAAACTTGGCCATATTTTAACGGCAGTAATTGGTCCCTCGGCTAGAGTTCTAATAGATTCAGTCTCGAGTGTTATTAGACGATCGACCTAAATACCAAAGTAGCGATATTAAGTTATTTATTGTGCAAGTGTATATAGAAAAAGTAATTACCAAGTTCCTTATATATGTTCTCAACCAAGAAGGAAAATTGTATCTCATTTCTTGTTCTACTTTTTCATCTGTTATGTAGGGTCTAACCGACCTCAGCTCATCATTATATGTGCTGAAAAATAACGAAGCAACCGCTGATTAGTAGCATAATAGTAGCTTATACTATTACATTAAGATGACGTAAACGTGGACATATTAATTACTTACCCCTCTAGCTTCTCCACTTCATCCTCGTCACAATTGAGTAATATATACAACTGAGCAGCCCTAGATTGTCGTCATTCAAATATCTCTTCTTTATTTTCCCCGAAGGCTTTCCGGACGCATTGAATACTTTTAGTATTGCATCATTAGATTCCTGATATCCGTCGAAGTTTATCGGAGCTCTCGTTCTATTAGTAGCAATATGAGGTTTGAAATACATCGAGCAAACATTTGTAATCTCCTCGAGAACATAAGCTTCACAAATAGAGCCCTCAACCCATACCATGTTTTTCATCTCTCTCTTTAGGTAATTCAGATGTCGCTCGAAGGGTTACCGCAATGTCCTTCTCTTGCTTTTCTAGACGATCGACGAGTAACTTAGTAGAACAAATATCTCTGAAGAATATATTGAACTCTGTCAATGGATCCTAAATGACCTGCGATAAGAATTTCCAAAATATAATCAAAATTAAGCTCTATGAATACATGATAATCGTGGCTCTTTATACCCACCAGTTTGTTCTCCTTGAGGTCGACGCATCTTCTCAAGTTTGACACGTACCCGTCTAAAAATTTTAGACCATAAATCCACCTACAAAGTCTCACTTTATCCTCCTTCTCTAGTGAGAAAACAAACTTAGGCTACTTTAACTTTCCATTCCCCTCCTCTATCAAATGCAACGCAAGACATCTACATATTTCTTTTAAGTCCAACCTGGCCTTCGGATTATCTTTTGTCTTCCCCTTTACCTCTATTACAGTATTAATTATGTTATCAAACACATTCTTCTCGATATGCATAACATCATGGTTATGTCTGATCAGATTGGTGCACCAATATGACAGATCCCAGAATATACTCCTCTTCGTCTAGTTATGGGTGCGACCAAATCCGTCACACTTGTACTCCTTAGCAGGCTATTCGATAGCACTTGGTAAATCTTTTACCTCTTCCCATATCGTGTATCCGGGCCACCTTGGCGGTGGATTAGCCTTCTCTACAACGCCCGTATGAAAAGTATTCTTGTTTCTCCGGTACGGATGATCCTTCGACAGAAATTATCGATGATAATCGAAGAAGTCCGGTTTGCCTCCGTGTTTCAAACAGAAAGCCTTAGTGCGATCCATGCAATACGGACATGAGAGACGACCATGAGTGCTCTATCCCGATAACATTTTGTAGACCAGAAAGTCATTGATGGTCCACATAAGTATCACGACCCGCACCCGAAAATCGGGCATGAGCCGTGGGTACGTCCAGCCTACGTCGCAGAATCGGCGGTAGAACGCTGTAAGGTCCTTTTTAGGTTAACCAACTATCTATATATCTCACAGAAAAATCTGCTATGACCTCTCCAAAAGGAGGGCAACCACGCAATATATATATGAATAATCCTCTCCAAAAGGAGGGCAACTACGCAATATATATAATCTCTCAATCACAATAACTAGGGGAAGAAATAAAGCACGATATGATATCAACAAAGAAACAGAACCAAGAGAGCAAGACAATAACCAAAAATATACAGTCAAAGGCCACAATAGCTATAATATCTCACAGCATCAAAAGAATAAGTACAATCATCCAAATAAACAGCTGGGAACAACCCAGGAAACCCACCTAGCTAACTAGGGCGCTAACGGCGTCTCCTCGGTGCACTCCTCCTCAGGCTCGGGGTCACAACCCTCGTCAACACCTGGCCCGTAGAACGTCGGGCAATAGTCCTCAGGATCCTCTGGAAAAAATATGCCCAGTCAGAACTGGAGCGAAGTACATAACTCTGAAAGCAACTCCAAATACATGGTAAGGTGTATATGACGAGCAATAGAAAAGTATACAAGATGCACAGAAAATAAATATATATATGCTGGAGCACAATAAGTAGCTGCAATGTAAACTGGAGAACAATACAAGTAGTGGAAAAGTAACTGCATGTGAGGAAACATGAATACTAGCTAAGTGCCTTGAGCACAAGTTCGTTATGTGATCGGCTTAGGTTGCACATGAAAAATACTACGATAACTCCGTTATGCGTGAGTTGCATAACCGACATACACATGAATATTGTTTGGCTTTGATCACATAACCAACTCCTACTCCCCTCCCCCACTAATACCATTGGATCCAACCACAACACGCTACGTACATGATAATAGCTCACGCACACGAAGGCGAGAGCACAAGAAGAACATGATAGCACATGAGAATCAATATCCGAAGCACATGATGAAATATACGTGATAGAGTACCCGCTGAACACGGTAAGGGGGATAGCATCTCATGACGGGATCCACTAGTACCAGCTCGTGTAACAAAGTGTCAGAATCAAGTATTACAGTTCTAGAACAGGTGATATAAATGCTATCATAAAATAGAAACTATCAGAGGTAGGTACTCGCCTGATGTCCTGAGCAACTGATGAGGATCGAGATCCGGACCGGTGTCGCAAGAACCTAATGCGAAAAGCAGAATTAAACAGGGTTCTAAGGATTTAAACTAATATAAAATAATTAAAAACAGGCTTCTAGGACTATTCTAGGTCGAACGGGTCAAACCGGTGAAAATTGGGTCAAAAAGTCAACCTGAGGTCCAAAAAGTCAACTCTAGGTCAAAACTAGGTCAAATATTGACTTTTACGGTCAACGGGGACAATTATGGTCAAAGCTAGTTCAAACTAGGGTGCCCCTGAAATTCTAGGTCAAATCGAGATTATTAAGCTACTAAACTCACAAACTCGCCTAATCGAGATACCGGGATACCCTAGGTTAGGGTTAGCATAAAGAAGAAGGAATGGAAGAAAGAAGAAAGAAAAAGGAAGGGGAACTTACTTGGAGAAGGAAGGAAGAAGAAAGAAGAAGTGGAGAAGAAGAAGAAGAAGTGAAGAAGAAGTGGAAAAGGGGGATGGGGCTGCTGCTTGCTGTGTTCTCACGGGAATGGGGGGGTAGGTAGGGGCCGGCCAAGTGAAATAAAGGGGGTTTACATGTCCAAAGGTCCAAAATGCCCTCCACACACTTGGGTTTGGGTTCCGGGTTCCAAAAGCACTCAAATTAACTCCAAATCTCTCCCACTAACCCACTAAAAATATAATAAATATTTCTAAGCCCCAAAATAATCCTCACAAGGGTGTTGGTCGGGTCGGACATGGGTCCACTAGGGTCTGACATGGGTCCAGGCTAGCCAAAACCCTAAAACAATCAATTAAAAATAATACAACCACTAAATAAATACAAATATAATTAATTAAATACAATTCATAATTTACCAAATAAAAATAATAAAAATAATCCTATTTTCTAGAATTGGGTAGTAATAAGCCTACCCTCCTTAAAATAATTTCGTCCTCAAAATTAAAAGACGAAACTAGGACAGGAATGCAAGAAAGAACCATACCTCAAGGCTCGAAGAGATAAGGGTATCGCTCGCGCATTTTATCCTCCCTCTCCCAGGTCGACTCACCTGGAGAGTGATGCCTCCACGCGACACGAACCAAGGGAATAGTCTGGTTCCTCAATAACTTCTCCCGCCGATCCAGAATCTCTACCGGCTGCTCTGGATAGCTAAGAGTAGGGCCCACCACGATCTCTGAGTGATCCAATACGTGACTGGGATCCGCCACGTACCGTCTCAACTGCGACACATGGAACACATCATGAACTCCCTCCAGCATAGGCGGCAACTCAAGCCTATACGCCACCGTGTCGACCCTCTCAAGGATACGGAAGGGTCCGATGAAACGTGGGCTAAGCTTCCCGCCTCCACCGAAGCGAATAGTGCCCCGCGTCGGAGAAATCCTCAGGAACACCAGATTTCCAACCTAGCACAAACAAGGTCTCTGCACTTAGTATAAAACAAGCAATCATAAGCAAACACAAGAACAAAATCTAGATTCTAAGCTATACCTCAAACTCCAAAGGTCTCCGGTGGCTATCGGCCCAATGCCGCTGCCTGTCCTGCGCCACCCAAAGTCTATCTCTAATGAGCTTGACCTTCTCTGCTGCATCAACCACCATCTTCGGGCCAAGCAAAGCTCTCTCGCCTACATCATCCCATGATAACGGAGTGCGACAGCTCCGTCCATACAACGCCTCAAAAGGTGACATCTCGATACGGGCTTGGTAGCTGTTGTTGTAAGCAAACTCTACCAAGTGCAAGTGATCCTCCCAGGAGCCTCTGAAATCCAAAACACAAGTCCGAAGCATGTCCTCAAGGGTCTGAATGGTCTTCTCTGACTGACCATCTGTCTGTGGGTGATATGCACTACTAAACTTGAGCTGGGTGCCCAAGCTAGCCTGTAGACTCCTCCAGAAATGTGAAGTAAAGCGACTGTCTCGATCTGATACTATGCTCACAGGAACTCCATGCAGTCTGACTATTTGGCGCACATACATCTCTGCTAGTCTCTCTGTAGACGTTCCCACTTAAAATGGTAGAAAGTGGACCGATTTGGTCAACCTGTCCATGATGACCCAAATCGCATCCTTCCCTCCTGGAGAACGGGAAAGTCCAGAAACAAAATCCATGGTCACATGCTCCCATTTCCACTCCGGAATGGGTAACGGCTGGAGTAAACCTCCTGGCCTCTGCCTCTCTGCCTTCACCTGCTTCATCCCGTACCACCAAACATGCTCTCTCAGATCTCTATACATCTTGTTGGCACCTGGATGCATAGAGTACTGGGATCGATGCGCCTCCTGAAGAACCTCCTCGCGCAACGACCCACTCGGCACACACAACCTGGTACCGTGCCGCAAAGAACCATCATCAGCAACGGTGAAGTCATCTGACAATCCCATCTGAACCTGCTCCCTGATGCTCCTCAGGGACTCATCCTCAAACTATGTAGCCCTGATCCGGTCTACCAACTCTGACTGAATCTGCAGTCCCCATATCGCATCTCAACTCCAGGCACTATCACCTCATTGCCCAAGCTCTCTAGATCTGCCAGAAGATAACGATCTGTAGTCAGGCACATAGCTACCGGATACCTGCTCAACGCATCCGCAACTACGTTCGCCTTCCCTGGATGGTACTGCAATAATATGTCGAAGTCCTTCATCAACTCCAACCATCTCCTCTGCCTCATGTTCAGCTCTTTTTGGGTAAACACATACTTCAAGCTCTTGTGGTCTGTGAAGATCTCCACGCGCTCTCCGTATAAATAGTATTTCTACAACTTCAGAGCAAAGATGACCGCTGCCAACTCTAAATCGTGGGTAGGGTAGTTCTTCTCATGATGACGTAATTGCTTGGAAGCATAGGCAATCACCCTTCCATTCTGCTGCAACACACAATCCAGTCCCTTCCCTGATGCATCACTATAGATAGTGAATCCTCCAGAACCTGATGGCAACGTCAACATTGGAGCTGTCGTCAACCTCCTCTTCAGCTCATCAAAAGCAACCTGGCACTCCTCTGACCAAACAAACTCTACGTCCTTCCGAGTTAGCCTAGACAACGGCTCTGCAATCCGAGAAAAATCCTGAACAAATCTCCTGTAGTAACCTGCCAGTCCCAAGAAACTCCTGACCTCTGCTACTGAACTCGGAGCACTCCATGCCTCAACTGCCATGATCTTTCTCGGATCCACCGAGATACCCTCTCTAGTCACCACATGACCAAGGAATTCTACCTTGTCAAGGAAGAACTCACACTTCGAAAGCTTTCCATAAAGCTTCTCCTTCCTGAGAGTCTCCAATACTATCCTCAGATGCTCCTCGTGCTCCTCTGGGGTCTTCGAATACACCAAGATATCATCTATAAACACCACCATAAACCTGTCCAGATGCTGATGGAACACCTTGTTCATCAGATTCATGAACACTGTTGGGGCATTAGTCAACCCAAACGGCATCACCATGAACTCATACTGTCCATATCTGGTCCGAAAAGCTGTCTTCAGAATATCCTCCTTCCTGACCTTCACCTGGTGGTAGCCTGTCATCAGATCAATCCTGGAAAACACCCTCGCTCCGCTCAACTGGTCAAATAGATCATTAATACGCGACAGCGGATACTTGTTCTTGATTGTGAGGTTGTTCAGAGCCCTGTAGTCGATACACATCCGTATCGACCCATCCTTCTTCAGCACAAAAAGTACCGGAGCACCCCACGGAGAAGAACTAGATCTGATAAATCCCTTGTCCTGAAGCTCATCCACCTGCTTCTTCAACTCTATCAGCTCACTATTGCTAACTCTATAGACGTGCTGGGATATTAGCTCTGCGCCTGGCACCAAGTCTATAGAGAACTCCACATCTCTATCCGGAGGTAACCCTGGTAACTCCTCCGGAAAGACATCCATGTACTCCTCTATCAGTGGATGTAGCGACCTCAGCTCTACCACCAGGGCTCCGCAGAAGACTCCCTCGGTCTGCTCCGCTGCTCCTCTGGCAAACTGAAACTCTGGCTCACCTGGCAGACTAAACAAAACTCTGCCTCCACGATAATCTATACTAGCACAATGCATACTCAACCAATCCATCCCGAGTACAATATCGTAGCTCGGAAGTGGCATTACGAGTAGGCACACACTCAACTCCCGGCCTCCCAAGTTAACTCTCCGGTCTCTGCAGACATCACTGACTAGGATGATACCACCCCCGGTCGTGATCTTGCAGAGTCTAGCTAAAGGTTCAGCAACAAGATGGTGTCTAACAGCAAAAGATACAGACACAAAGCTATGGGAAACACCGGAATCAAATAAAGCAAGTGCTGGAATGGAATCAAGAAGAACAGAACCTGAGATCACATCACCAATGGCACAAGATACGATATCATCAAGGAAGGACAATAATATTACAAAAGAAACAATTCCAGAAAAAATTAAAGATAGCAAAAGAAATCAGGAAGGGTCCTAGTTGTGATTTAGCACACTCTCTCTCAGCCTATATCCTATATCCTATTGCAAGTAAACCTAAAAACTGGACCTGCATGGGCCACCACCAAAAACGTGTCATGACCTGCACCCGAAAATCGGGCATGAGCCGTGGGTACGTCCAGCCTACGCCGCAGAATCGACGGTAGAACGCTGTAAGGTCCTTTTTAGGTCAACCAACTATCTATATATCTCACAAAAAAAATCTGCCATGACCTCTCCAAAAGGAGGGCAACCACGCAATATATATATAAATAATCCTCTCCAAAAGGAGGGCAACTACGCAATATATATAATCTCTCAATCACAATAACTAGGGGAAAAATAAAGCACGATATGATATCAACAAAGAAACAGAACCAAGAGAGCAAGACAATAACCAAAAATATACAGTCAAAGGCCATAATAGCTACAACATCTCACAGCATTAAAAGAATAAGTACAATCATCCAAATAAACAGCTGGGAACAACCCAGAAAACCTACCTAGCTAACTAGGGCGCTAACGGCGTCTCATCGGCGCACTCCTCCTAAGGCTCGGGGTCACAACCCTCGCCAACACCCGGCCCGTAGAACGTCGGGCAATAGTCCTCAGGATCCTCTGAAAAAAATATGCCCAGTCAGGACTAGAGCGAAGTACATAACACTGAAAGCAACTCCAAATACATGGTAAGGTGTATATGACGAGCAATAGAAAAGTATACAAGATGCACAAGAAATAAATATATATGCTGGAGCACAATAAGTAGCTGCAATATAAACTGGAGAACAATACAAGTAGTGGAAAAGTAACTACAGGTGAGAAAACATGAATACTAGCTAAGTACCTTGAGCACAAGTTCGTTATGTGATCGGCTTAGGTTGCACATGAAAAATACTACGATAACTTTGTTATGCGTGAGTTGCATAACCGACATACACATGAATACTGTTTGGCTTTGATCACATAACCAACTCCTACTCCCCTCCCCTACTAATACCATTGGATCCAACCACAACACGCTATGTACATGATAATAGCTCGCGCACACGAAGGCGAGAGCACAAGAAGCACATGATAGCACATGAGAATCAATACCCGAAGCACATAATAAAATACACGTGATAGAGTACCCGCTGAACACGGTAAGGGGGATAGCATCTCATGACGGGATCCACTAGTACCAGCTCGTGTAACAAAGTGTCAGAATCAAGTATTACAGTTCTAAAACAGGTGATATAAACACTATCATGAAATAAAAACTATCAGAGGTAGGTACTCGCTTGATGTCCTGAGCA